>JBBMOC010000005.1:10385831-10470831 GCA_037975185.1 Centropyge bicolor
CACCATCTCAGATTTGCTTCATAATTTTTTATTTTAATGTCCTTGTTACTAATAGCTGCTGTGCAAAATTTCAGGCCAATATCTCCACTACTTTCAGAGATATTAAGCCTTCACGTGCATGTGGACCAGCAAAAAACGCTGATGTATGTGATTTTTTTTAGGTGAATTTTTTGCACCACTCAGATTTGCTTCTTATTGATTTTATTTTAATGCCCTTGTTACATATACCTGCTGTGCAAAATTTCAGACCAATATCTCCACTACTTTCAGAGATATTAAGCCTTCACATGCATGTGGACCAGTAAAAAACGCTGATGTATAGTATGTGATTTTTTTAGGTGAATTTTTTGCACGTTACAAATTGACTTTAAAGCTACTCAGAACCAGTGAATGTTTATTTCTCAGCATGAAATTGTTGTTTTTTGGGGTATTTTCACCTTTTTTGGACAGTTAATGAGTCACGGCAGGAAATGAAGGAGGGTAAGTCCATGCCAAATCACCAGAAGGCTCCTGACTGACCATCTCAGATTTGCTTCATAATTTTTTATTTTAATGTCCTTGTTACTAATAACTGCTGTGCAAAATTTTAGGCCAATATCTCCACTAGCTTTAGAGATATTAAGACTTCAAAAAGGGGGCGTGGCCCCATATTTAGCATAAAAAAAGAGTGTTACAATCAAACATCCACAGTTTGATGGCTAATACCTTTAGAACTATTGACACTAAATGGTTCAAAATTACACATGATTCTTTGATGGAAGGAGGCTCTGTATACAGAAGGAGAGCTGTGTGTGTGATATATTTGCAGATTTATGGCATGCCAAATATGGCTTCCTGGAATGTGCGTTTGTCCATGGTAGCACATTTGGCTCTCTATATCTCCAGATTTAATGACATCAGATGTCTGATTCTTTGTAATATATGACACATGTTATAGTTCTACCAGGAAAACATGATATATCTGTGACAGAAATTATACTTTCTCATATGTAGGCCTCTAAAAATGGAAAAATGCTTATCACGTCTGTATTTTGAATACTTATAACAAAAATCTGACAAGGTTTACCAGAAAACAAATGAGACGAGTGAAAAGAGCAAGGTCTAATTGATATATGTACCAAATATGAAGTTGGTGCTGTGAAGAAAAGTATTTAATTCAAGCTGCTGAATATAGAAGGTTTTATGACATGTGAAAATGTCATTCACAGGTTACATCACATGCATGTCAACCACTAAAAAATGCTGATGTATAGTATGTGATTTTTTTTAGGTGAATTTTTTGCACGTTACAAATTGACTTTAAAGCTACTCAGAACCAGTGAATGTTTAATTCTCAGCATGAAATTGTTTTTTTTGGGGGGGTATTATCACCTTTCACCTTATTTTCACTGTGAAAATTTGAACCATTTAGTGTGAACAGTTCAAAAGTTATTAGCCATCAAACTATGGATGTTTGATTGTAACACTCATTGTTATGCTAAATATGAGGCCATGTCCCCTTTTTGATGGATTAATATCTCTGAAACTAGTGGAGATATTGGCCTAAAATTTTGCACAGCAGTTATTAGTAACAAGGGCATTAAAATAAAAAAAATATGAACAAAATCTGAGATGGTCAGTCGGGAGCTTTCTCTAAAATCTTGTGATTTGGCATGGAGTTACCCTAAACAAAGTTATAACGTCACTCATAGGTCACAGGAACCAGATAAAGGTGAAGTCAAAGCTTGCAAAGTACAAATCAAATTTAAGAATTAGTTTGCTGTATCCATGATTGCTGCCTTTTGGGCCACAAGATGAATGAAAATTTGTGTCATCTAGGAAAATGTATGCAAATCATTGTAAGTACTCACCACTGCCAGGCGCCTCTCTATGTACAAGGCTGCTAAGATGAACACATTAGACACTGAAACGCAGAACAGACAAGAACAGATTCATGAGCTAAAGCAAAACATATGACTTCATTTTATTGCTCTCTCACACACACAGACAGAGAAAGCTGTAGAAACTGGTGACTGGTGGTGAATGCTGATTTTATTAAGTGTGGTGGTCGAGTGGTCTGTGCTGAGTTTCAGGTACTATAACAGTCCAGGATGTTCTCTGAAAATAGCATTTTATTTAGATTGAGTGTCACCCTGTGGGTCAGAGCCCGTCGCTGCTGAGGACCATAATGTTTATTTACATTAGTATTGACTCGTTTCATTGCACTGATAAAGCTGGTTGTCACGAAGACACGAGGCGGACTTCTTTTGGTTAATAAAGAATGAATAATCAATAACAGCTGTGCAAGAATATTAAACACAAGAACTCACACTAACAATGTTTCTATATGCCATCTCTGAGCATCTGGCTCATTAAATCTATGTCCTGCTATATCAGAGCAGCCATTTGGGACATGAAGAGGCTGTTAAACACATGTTTTTACAATCAACAATAGTACTTTGTGTTACTGTGACAGAAACTAGTGTTTCCTGATCTAAGTACAGGAAATACAGGCACAGCACTTGTTTACCAAGTTCAACATGAACATTAGCTGGAAGGTCAGGGAAGGACAAATGGCTGTAGGTCATTCACCATCTGTTTAGATTACATTAGCACGTTAAAGTACATCCAACACACACCAATGATGAGGCAAGCTGCTGGCCAACTATAGGGGTCCTTCAAGAAGAGAGACACTACTTGGATAGGGTCCACCAAGATGCCATACCTGAAAGAAGAGAGGAGGAGAGACAATATTGATCCCACCAGGCATGATTTAAAAAATGGTTATGTTTAGATATAATTCTGAAAGTGGTTACATGTTGTTTAGTTTAGGGTTTAAGAAGCAGTATATATAATGTTTTCTATGTAATGTATTATGAATGTATACTTTTTCAGACTGCACCTGAACACACCATGCTGGCACTTATATCCCAGTTCCTTAAAAGCAAACCTCTGAGTATATGTAGCACTTAACATGCTTGTAGCTGTTTTGAGGGATGCACTTTCAATTTTTGGTGACATGTAGCTCCTGTCCCAAGAGCATCAAATTAATGTAATGTAATAAAACATGGAGTAGTACTGAGGCAGAAGACAGCCAGTTGTATAACTTGGCTTGTGTTTATACTTTACATTACATAAATGTAAGTTTGTGTGTGTGGGTGCACACTCACTTTATAATGTTCTCCAAGAAGAGGCGTGCATTACTCAGCACCTGAAGGAGAGGACAAACATGAGATAATGAGCATAGTTCACAGTATCAACAACAGTGAATCTGGCCTTTGTTTACCTGATAAACATGTTCTTACTTCTCTGCTATAAATGTGGCTCATCATTTTCTTTGGACACAGCTCTGCTCATAACTCATCTGCAGGTTTGTTTGTATGTGTTGAGTGATTTATTATTCAAAACAGGAACAGGCTGGTTCCTTTCACAAACAACTGTCACTTTAGAGGATTTAACAGTCACTGCCCACAGGAGACACACACACACACACACACACACACACACACACACACACACACACACACACACACANCACACACACACACACACACACACACACACACACACACACACACACACCTGTCCTGTGTGAGGGTTTATGCAGAGCAACTTAGAGGAAAAACAACACGAAGAATATAAAGTTACATGGTGATATCTACCTGATCTGTGTGAGCGACTGCATAGATCAGATCTGTGTCATACCTCAGCTCTACTGCATTTTACCGTCACACCCTGCTGCTGCTCACTCTGTTAAAAAGTGTCGAGTAAAATAAGTTTATTATTATATTACATATTAAAGTTCAAGGTGAAATTCCAGCTTTATCTCAAACATCAGCTCTGAGATAAAACTAACCAGGCACTTCAACACAGCCAACACTGCATGTATAGCATGTGTACATTTTTCCTGATTTTTTTTTATGGCATGTTCTGTACATGAGTTAAAGAATCAGTTAAGATAATGAGGACAGCGAGGGCCAGACACACGATAAGGTCATGCTGCAGTGATTATGTGGCACCTCGGCTCGCTGGCCTGCCAAAAGCCGGCAGCAATGTGGTTTTGATTCAACTATGTCTTTTGTCCAAACCAGTAACCTTTGCCTCGGTAACCTTCAGCACGGACAAGAGGGAACCCTTACGTTGAACATATCTATTGGGACAGTGGTCTGTACAGAGCATTTCTGGAGAACATTGCAAGATCTGATTTTGTAATACTGAAATCGTTGCACACTAAAAGGTCAAAGTTAGATAGAGAGCAACACCCAGGAGTTGGCAGGAATTCAAAGTCTTCAGCGGGGGACTTATTAACTGAGCCCAGGCTGTACACTATTAACTGCAGTTAGGAAGTCTTTCACTGTCATGTCATATTGTCACTGTCATGTATATAATTTAATTTATCCTAAGAAATATATAGCTTTGTTATATCAGCTTACAGTCTGGCTATTTATTGACATTTTATATTTTTGAATGCAGACATTTGCAAGTCTGTTATGTGAGACAATATTGCACTAATTGCACTAATATAGCACTCAAAGTCTGGAAGATTTGTACTCTGAGTTGAACACAATTTCCTGTCTAATTCACTTGACAATTCCCTTATTAATAAAGATCAATGAAAATGAACGAATAAAAACACATGAAAAACAAAAACAATCTGTCTTTATGAACTAATTACTTTTGAATAATCTGTAATATGTTATAAAAAATGTTTCAATAAAGTTTCAGTAATGAACTTATCTAAATAAACTGTATCATAGTGACCTTAACTGAGGACAGGAGAGACGTATTAGATTTGGTGGATGGCGGGTTTAAAATTAGAAAGAGCTGCTGGGGTTGAGTGAACATTAGGACCTTGACATACAAAGCTGACCTGAGAGAACTGGTGCCAACAAAATACTGAATGATCAAACATTTTGCATCATCCCAGGTCTTCTGTTAAAGGCTTTCCCTCAACATGCAGCAAAGACTACACCTGAATACTTCCATGCATGTGCTGTATGTTCTTTACATAACCAGTCAGCAGTTTGTAGTCATTATCCAAAAAATCATTGTAAAAAGACCAACAAAGCAAACTAAATGGTGCTTATCTTGTCTCGGTATACAGTGTGTGCTGGTCTTGGTATATGCTCAGTGACACAATGTGATAACACATTTGTGGCTGGCATGTAAAGTTTTGCTTTGCTATGCACCATCCACATCCTGTGTTAACTTAAGCTATTCATATATGAGCTGAAGCATCAATTGTTTGCACCACATGGGATGATTTTTGCTAGTCGAGGTTTCACATTGTGTCTTCTGCTAAATCTTCCTATCATCAAGGCCCACTGAACAAGGTAACATCTTAAAACACCAATCATTTTGTTGGCTCATATAGTAACACCAAATCTCTGTGTGTGTTGTTAGCGAGTGCTTTAAACCTTGAATTTGACAGGTTTATGTCTGCAGACCAAGGACATCTTGAAACAGTATTTGTTGGGTGCTTCCTGCTGATAGATCTGCAGTGGAATAGGTTTCTCATGGGAGTCATTACAGAAAACAAGAACCATGTCAGGTCATCATAGAAGACCAAGAACACCATAAAATAATCAACATGCCTTTGTGGATTCTCCAGTTACCAGATGGAGACATTGGAGATTAAGCTTAAAATTGTATTCATCCTCCAAACATCTGTAGAAAGTAACAAGAACATACATGTACACACAAGCTCTTGGGAGAGTGAAAAGAAGCTGTTCTGAAGGCAACCAGTTGATTTTTTATTTTGCCAGCAAGGTAGTGCATGAATTGAATTAGTCATACTTGTAAACACTTCACCACATTCAGAGTGTAAAAATGAAGGTAAGTATAACAACACATATAATCTCTCATCTCAAGAAACACGTGCTCCTGCAGCTGACACTTCAGGAATTTAGAAGACAGTCCTGGTTATCGAGGACAAATTACACAACTAAGCTCTCCAAATGTGCCCGCGCACACTCAAGACTCTGTGGTTCCGCTTCACACTCTTACAGCCTAATCCTGAAGGCTTCGTGAAAACGGTCTGAACCGAGCAGTGTCAACCGTCCCTGGTGACCACAAAGTAGAGGACGTGCTCGTCACGGCAATGCAAACTTTCAAAGATGGGATTAATCCTGTCACAGAACTGCAAAATGAGGCCCGATTTGGAAAAGACCACAAAAACACACACACTAGAGAACACACGTACACAAACCCACACAGACACATATATTGCACACAAACACAAGGGACAAATAATAATCCTCAGTACTCGTATATCCACATATGCAAAAGCAGAAGCACACAGCCAGAAACATGCACTTTCACACATGTGTAGAGCTCCATTTATAGTTCGACCATTTCAATTTCATTAGGATTAGGGCTAACTAGATATTTGTATCCTCCACGCCAATCAAAATAATAGCGACAGAATGTTCAGAGGCGCTGCAGTGTGCCTTTGGAGACACACACACGGACACACTGGATCCAGCCTTTGGAACGAGGCCGAAAGTTCATTTGTCCTGAAGTGACCTCAGCCCAGGGGGACATGTTTCACTGTGACAACGTCTAGTTATTGTATGGCAACTTGAACAGAGACTGTGTGATTCTGCATCTAACACAACTGATGATCTAAGTAGCCTATATTATCTCGAGCATATATTTAACCCTAAACCTCATGTAGGTGTTGTGACTAGGCTGCGAGAGTTTGAGAAGTCGCAGCCAAAAGAGCCACAGAGCAAAACTCACTCATCGTGGCAACCGTAGTACTTCCACACAGGCCTTCCTGCCACTGCATCATCAACATTGTCCAGAGGAGCAGCTGCACATGTGTCCAGTATGTACATACACTGTTGTAAAGCCTTTCAGCTGTTTTAACAGGAGCCCCCGCTGGTTTATTTTCTTGCCACATGGAGCACTTCTCTCATATGTTTTTGCAAGCAGCTTCTGGTTCAAGTGATCCTTCTCAGGTTGTACGAGCAAGCTTAAGATTTGTGAGCACAAACTGTCATGCATACACAGGTTTGTTTCAGGCTTATTAATTAAAATGTCCCTGCCAGAAGATTAATCTTTTAGTCTCATGTTTTATTTTAGAATATCAGAATGAGGAACAACTTCATCGGCCAAGCGCGCTGACTCCAAAGATACTGTAAGAAAACATCATCAGGCATGTAGGCGATGTTATAATCCTTTAAGACGTGCGACTGTTAACACAAGGATTTAAAATTTAAACAAGATAACATTAACGGATACGGTTAAATCATTAAAGACACTAAAAGCGCAACATTTTTTATATTTGCATTTGTGTATAGATGCTTCATCCTTTGCACCTCATAATCATCTCAGTCCTATGACTTAAGTACGATAGAAAATTCATAGTCATCATTTTCCCAGTTATGTGCTCAACGGATGATCGCAGTCTGTCATTTCAACCCTCAGGATGTTCACTGCAGGTGTACCACAAGTCCACTTCTCATGACTTGAGAGTGAAAGTTCAACTTAAAAAGCAAACTCAATTCAAATGAGGTCAAACTGTAACAAATCACCCCACCCCCACAATCAAAACTGTGAGAATGAGAAAGCACAAGCAACTGCAAACATGACTGCATAACTGTGCATGCATATGTGGTGAATCTACTTGTGTGAAGAGAGATAAGATAAAGAAGCAACTTATCAGACTTCTCACAGACAACTCACCCAGTCCAGTTTTACAGAAATTCAGTGTAACAGGTTCAACTCCAAATCCCAGGAGGATGTGAACTGTACAAGTGTGGGCCGATACTTTTGCTTTTCCGTTAAAATAAGCACTCATGCAGCATTTAAAATGTGCTATAGTAGTTAATGATAGCAGTCGTTGTACATACTGTATCTGTGTTTATGTGTAAGAGAGTGAGAGACAAAGAGAGTAAACTGGTTAAGAATAATGACTCAAATTTCTGACAATGTGCAGAACAACAGATGTGCTGATGTACAAGAAGGCCACAAAGTCAAGAGATGAATGAGAAAAAAATGAATTTCAGTTCCTGCTATGTTTTCATTCTGTGTTGATGAGTCATTTTTTGGTCCACAAACACTTGGATGACAAAAGGGAAATATTCAGTCATGTCAGGGTCCACACAGCCGTTTTGTGAGTCGGTGCATGTGGTTTAACTCACCAGCATGACAACACACCAGTTGAGGATTCCTCTGTAGTTGCTGTAACCGCTGGCTGAGCTCAAGAGAGACTCCTGGAGGACGTGACAGCTGCAGGGAAGAACAGAGTCAACAGGTGATTGATTTTTAGGGTGTATTAACCTCTTAACATTCCTTTCTGCCTGTTTATCTCCACGAGCACAGGGATGAAATCACTGCTTACATCCTTCACGTCACTCTTGAACCTCTGTTAAATAAACATTCGACTGCGTGTTGAAGGTAAACACGACTGGAGGTGTTATAACGGAGAGACTAAGAGGGCTGCTTTTGCGTTTTGATGACAGTATTTGGTTTGAAGGAGGCTGCATGATTCACACTGACAGCTCTTGGTGACTCATAGCTTAGAAAATGATTTGGAGCTGGGGTTTGCTGAGCAACATGGTAAAAAAAAAAAAAGTAACTTTGCAGCACAAATTCATTTGTGAAATATGTAAGTTCTTTTATTTATCAATTGTGCATTTTTGTAACCTTTGTTCTAACACACTTACTCTCCTAGACTTTCTCAGCTGTAAAGCACTTAACGGTATTTCAAAACCCCAAGTTGACATATACATTTTCTTGTGCCAGTAGCTTTTAAATAAATTAATCACATCTGGCAGTTTGCTGCTTCAACAGCACCAGGCAATGGCTATGGAGAGTTATGGAAATGTAGGTTAAAGGTATTGACTCAATTGCCCAAAGAGCACTGTAAAAACTGTCGTATTCATTAGGCTAGATTTTCTTTTTTAACACAAGCATACAGGATGGAGAGTCAATAGAGCAGAGATGAAAGGGAAGACAGAGGAGAACAAGAGGCAGGAAGAACATACAGGAGGAGGAGGGGAGAAGGAATATCAGACAGTCAGGAATAGTGGATGGAGGAGAATTAGAAGAGCTAGTACAAAGATAGAGAGGATAGAAAAATAAAGTGGGGGAAAACACAGTGTTAAAGTCTGACAAGGAGGATGAGGTAGAGAGACAGGGGTGGCTTTTTTTGCAATGATCTCTTTTTCAGAAACGCACTCATAACATTCACACCTGTAAGCTGCTCAGTACAACCACAGTGTGAGCTGACTCCTGAGCAGCTCCACCACAGCTGCATTTTAACTTTCTCTACGTGGGCTGGAGTGAAGTATGAAAGGGAGAGCAAGATGGCAAGATCAGATCAGCAGAAGAACATGCAGACAGAGACGTAGTCAGCGAGAACAGGATTGCAAAAGCCACAGTTGCTGTAATACAGGAAAGTGACTGTACACACATACACCTCATCTAGTTGGCAAGACACCAATATGAGCACTACATTCATGCTGGTGTCCTGAGGAAACACGCCTGACATCCAGTCCAAAGGATTGAGACATGCATGTTTTCAAAGGCATATCTGGAGAAGTGGGTGTGTTTCCATGAAATCTCTCATAATGTATGTTCCCACTCACATCTGCTACCTGTTCTCTTGACACATCCTGTATCCTTACAGCGACCTCTCATGTCATGTGACGAAGGGCTGCTGAAATGCTTTAGGTTTTAATGCTTACTTTCCAATTATGACTTTTTTTTAATATTTCAACTTTTGCTTATCATTTCAAAGCACATCTTCGGCATGTCAACGGAAAGCAGGTTGTACTATGAAGGGACATTAATATTACAGTGTCTGTGCAAACCTATCATGCATGGAGTTGATTTCTAAACTTACTACTCTGACAAAATTATAATCACTATTCAATAACTACTTACACAATGCTTCCAATTCATAACAGCAGTTTAGTGTAGGGACCAAATAAATATCTCTAACATGCAGGTAAGGACATTTGGTTTTATTCAAAAGGTGTCACCTTGAGACATGAAAGGTGAATTTTATAATCTACAATGCAAAGTTTACTTCTGCTATTTTCAAGTGTGCATTTATGGGTGAAACTATCCTGATTACTTTAACTGAACCTGTAAAGTGCTTCATGATACTGAACAGGCCAAATTTATAAACATTCAAGCTCTCCAATGATAAAATAGAACTTTTATACAAATGAGTCAAATCTGCCTGAGTGAAGACAGAATATTTAATGTAAATATGAAACGTGGCTTGTTAGTCTTGTTTATTTCATCCTACTTATTTTGTGTATGTATGGAAAGTAAACATCTGTTTCTGTTACCTGAGTCTCTCATTGATATCCTCCACCACACTCCTCTGTTTCCTCGGACTGCTGCCCCCCACCTGTCTCTCCACCTTCCCGCTGTCACCTGCATGTCTGGACCCCTCCTCTGGTTTGGCCTTAGCGGGACACTGTGGAGGTTTCTCCCCGGCTCCCTGCCACTTGCTGCCGTTAGCTTGTTTGCCGCCGCCTCCGCCGCCGCCGGAGATGGTGGTCCTCCTCCGGCGTGTGACGGGCCCTCTCGTCTCGGCTCTGTCGCTCATCTCTAGTCGTTTTACCTGCCTGGCATCGCTGTCTCTGTTTCCATCCAGAGATTTCAGTGAAGGTCTACCCACAACTCGGGTCGTGCTGCTAATGATAAAAGACGTTTATCACTACCACAGCTCAAGGTGCAATAAGTCGGGTTGCCAGGTCTGCGTTTTAAACTGACATCCCCCTATCGAGTCAACGTATCAATCCACTTCCGGATTAGCTGTTCAACAAAAATTGAAATAGACTTTGGTTTCCGGCTTATTTAATTGGGCTGATTACCATTGTACAATTTTGAACCCTTACAAGATATAGAAAGAAAAAGACTTTATTTAATCAACGTTCGACAGTATTAAGTCCTATATTATTATTATTATTATTATTATTTTTTATTTTTATTTTTTTACTAGAGATCATGTATCTCTAGGGTTGCCACTCGTCCCGTAAAATAATACAGAATAATATAGAATTGTCCATTATTTGAGGATTAAATGTTGCGTCCCGTTTTGAACTGATACAGGACGTGATTAGTCCCCTATTTTCATAAATGACCCAGGCCAGGTCATCAGACAGGCTCAACAAGAAACGTTATGCACAAGTTCAGTGCATTTAGTTCTTTCTTGAAATGTTCAAAGTTGCACACTATGCAGGCTGCACACAAATGGATTTCATTCTTAGTCTTAGTCAATGTCCATTGTTGATAAAGCACTTAAAAGCTTTAAAGAAGAAAGAATAACAGGCAGTCCACACAATGCACACACTTAAAAAGACACAGACAGTATTGTCCTTATTATTATACTAAAATGTTATTAACTTATCATATTGCCCATAATTTCCCCCAACATTTGCTATATATCGTTTTATGTTGCCAAATAGAAAATATAAAAGTGATTGTACATAAAACATATCATTCGATAATATATAATATAACATAAAATAAAACAAACACTGCCAGCAGTCGCTACAATATCAGAACTACAAAACTACAATCAAGTCAGCTTGTGGTGCGAGTTGATGGAAAGCCAATAGTTTTCGTGTAATATGTCACGTGTCATTTCTGCCCAATCGGAGCACAGCTCGTTGAACTCATGGTAGATTGATTCTTTAAGGGACTGCTGTTGAGAGAAACGTTCACGTACGGCAAAATATTCGCGTTTTAACTGTTTGGAGACATATTTTTATTTTTAATATTCATATGGCACAACACAAACTTCGTCATTCGGTAGGCAGTTTTTAAAAGAGATGAAAAGGCTCAAGAGGAAGAAACAACACGCAGGAGTTGGGGTGTATGGGAATGGATCTGACACAAGAGGTGAGTCAACCAACAGAAAGCGAACAGTGTGTAATAAACATACACCAGACACAAAGACAGACAAGAGACACAAAACCGGTTCTTCTATTAAAACCAGACTGCATGTTCACTTATATCGATCTACTGTGTGTGTAGATTACAGATAAGCACTTGATGAGTCCAGTCTGTCTGTATGGACAGATGCCAGCAAACTTAATACTATTACTGCAGCCACCTGACACAAACTACAGTGACGTTACAGGACAACAATCACGAGTTGCTCACTGTCTTCCAACATGTTTCTAATCACACTTTGCATTTTTTGTTTAGACTTTTTTTTTGTTAAAGTTTGCTGCTTATCTTCCAATGGTGCTTGCGTGGCAGCCTGTCAACCAGCTTGGAAAGTTGCAGCTGGTCGACAGACAGAAAGATGGACATGATTGTATTCAGCGTTATAACAAAACAAAACAGAAACTGCTATCATCACTCAACACTGCATTTTGTTTGAAGACAGTAAAACACTTTTTTAAAAAAAAATTGGGCCAAACTCACTGAATAACACTTACATAACCATGGTCACATTTATGACTCATTATGATCAATCATAGATTCGTTGTGATGGATTTGTTTGCATGACAGACACCAGATAGATCAGTCAAAAGAGCCATCAACAAGGAAAAGCAAGTCTGTGCAAATTATGTCGAGCAGGACATTTAAATCAGTATAACATAAATTGCATACTTTTTATTTTATTTTAAAAATTATTCTTCAGATGTTTAATAAAAACTTTGACATTTTACAGTTAATTCATGACAAAAAAAACTAGCATGATTTAATTTTGTCAATTTCTACTCCCAACTCAACAAACTGTACAACTGTGTACGTATGTATGTGTGCCTCATGCATATTATTAATAGTCTCTATTTATAAACTCAATCTCCTCCATGTCTTTTTCTCATCTTTTTCTCCCCATCTACCCCTCCCTTATCCTCTCCTCTTTCCTTTTCATTTCTTCCTTATATGTCTCCTTCTCAATATCTCTTATTTTTCTCCGTTTTACCCTTCACTTTATCACTGCTGCGTCTGTCTTTCATTCTTTAAATATTTCTTTCTCCTTCTGTCATATCTCCTCCCCCCTCACTGTCTCACCCCTTATTTCTTTTCTCTCTTCCTTCTCATCTCTGTCCTTCTTTTACAGAGCCAGATTGTGGGAGGAAACAGAAGTTGGCTGAGATCCATCAGGCTTTGATCAGGTTAGAATTATAATTATCAGTTACAGTTAGGTTGTTAAGGATGCTTCTTCTTTCTTCTGCCCTCAGCAGCATCCAGGAGGACATATTGATTGGAGCTGTTTTAAAGCTAATTTAAATATTCCCTCATGGGAGTTTGTCGCACCTTCTGGATCACTGTGATGTTCATTTAAAGCATACCTCATCTGAAACGGCTACAAATTAGCTGTCATGCTGCTAATGGGACTCTTTGATTTTTGATGAAGAATGGCTAAGAAACACTCTTTTAATACATACAATTTAAGACAAATTCTCTTTGAAACACATTAACAGTGCGTGAGCACAAGACATGGGGAAATCTAAAAAGTTTTGACCATATCCACTGTACAAAATGTCTCCATTAGCACTCAAGCAGCGGGCCACGGGATGTGTTTTCCCAAGTGGGAATGCTCCTCCCTCGGCTGCTCGCTGTTCCACAATTAGATGGTATGCACTTATTCACAGACAGTGACCTTCATCACTCCGTACTAAGCTTATTTCACACATGAAGATTACTCACATGTTCCCTGAGGAACAGCGCGATCAGGATCATGAAGACATTAGTGTCAGGAGGCATGTGGGACTTGATGGCACAGGAAAGCTCATGCAGAATTGAGCTGGCAGATTTTGTGAAATCATGTGTGATTGCCAACTTTTTTTTTTTGTCCATTGAGCTTAGACGTGTGGACACGCATCATGTCAGGCAGAGGTGGAGTGGACAAACCAGTTGACAAATTACTGGAATTTGACTGTCTAGAGTGTTCATAAAATCCTTTCAAAGTGTGTCTCAAAGGGATGAAAATGTGTACAAAAGTGCATTAAAGGAATAATTAGGATTGTTATATAGATCTTTATATATTTAGTTAATCTTAACATCTTGAGTGTAGATAATCCACATTTAAATTCTGTTTTAGCTGATTTGCACCTGCCTTTTGAGAAAATAGTTTTTAGGAGATTTATTTTGCTGCATGAGCAAGTAGTGAACAGTGTCCAAATCTGAATTTTGTATGTGCAGTGATCCAGTGGACATTGAGACCCTGAGGAGAGCAGCAGCCAGTAAGGGAGGACTGCTGACTGATGAAGTGAGGAGGAAAGTCTGGCCCAAACTGCTGAGCATCAATGTGTACGAGCTACCACATAAACCTGGTCAGTTGTTGATCGATACTAATATGAACTGATTTGATGTATACTGCAGAATTCTAACAACAATAATGAGAACTAAATGTCTTCTGTTGTAGGTCGAGATGTGAGGAAAAACCACAAGGACTATAACCAAGTAGTCCTGGATGTCAGGAGGTCCATGAAGCGGTTCCCTAAAGGTCAGCGTGTGTGTTTTTTCTAAAGATGGCAGCAGAGCTCAGAGTGCCATTTATCAAACTGTACCCACTGTAGTCACATCACCGTGCAGCTATCTGACAAGGCCTTATAATTAATGAACTGAGTAAAAGCAGCTCCAGGGAAGATTTTTATATCACAAGATGCTGGTGTTGTCAGCCAGAATTACAGTACAGTTAAGTTAAAAAAGCAACAGAGAAAAGTATCTCATCTTAAGGAGAAGCTGTCTGTTCATTCCCATTGTTCAATCCCATAATTGTGGTGTTGACTGTATCAATAAAATATTCAGAAAGAGTCAATGTAAAAAATGCAGAATTTGCAAGAAAAGTTGGGTGTTTGGCATAGATACAGAGCATGAGTGGGATATTAGTGTCAGGGCTAAGTCACATGGTGTGTTTCCATGAAGCTCCTGAACATGTCCCAGAAGCCACCCAGACCTTTATCAAAGCCTGTGAGAGAAGATGTCTGCATGTGGCTAAGTGTGCTGATGCTTGGCTCTCCCTCAGGTATGCCAGCCACAGAGAGAGCCGTGCTTCAGGAGCAGCTGATTGACATCATCCTGGAGGTTTTGAAACGCAACCCTCAGCTCCATTACTACCAAGGCTACCATGATGTGGCCGTCTCCCTGCTGCTGGTAGTTGGGGAGCGGATGGCCATCGGCATGCTGGACACACTATCCAATTACCATCTCAGGTTGTATATATTTTTCCAATGATTCCATGGACTAGTTGGTTAATCAGCTTGAAATTAAAACTTTTGTTTTCATATACCCAACCATATTTCTAATTATTTAGCAGTCATATTTGAACTTCTGTCTGTCTTCTTTGTAGGGATTTCATGGATCCTACCATGGACAGTACGAAACACATTTTAAACTACCTGATGCCTATCTTGGAGCAGGTTGATACAGAACTACATGACTTCATGATCAGGTACACATTTCACATACACACACAGAGTTTTAAAATGTGTTGTTGCTGCCCAATGGATACTAGCTATTAGTTATATCTCACTCCTTAAAACAAAACAAATTTGTACCTATGAGTCGCTTTTGACCAGATGTAATGTATCAACCACAAGAGGGCATTAAAGTGTTGGTTTTCACCTTCACTGGGAGACAAAGATCAAATGTTTTGTTTTTGAATTGAAAATACATCAGTAGTGTTCTTAGAGGCTTTTCTCTCCCACTAGGGTGTGCACCGCATTGACCTTTATTTGTAAAGGTGTAATTAGCCCAGAAATGATTTATGATCGTTTTGCAGCTCATTGAGACGACAACAAGCAAAAGCATTTTAAGATACTACCAGCTACTGTGGGTTAATGCTGAGGTGTGTAGTGAGGACTGGGAATTGTCCTCAAAGGTATTTTATTGTGTGGGTATTTTATTGTGTGTGCGTGCTTGTGAGTGCATGCCTCTGTGTGTGTGTGTGTGTGTGCGCGCGCGCGCCTACGTCTCGAGTACCTCTGCTGTCTTGTTGCCTGTTCATAATTGATGCTGTGCTGGCAACTTCCATATTTGCAAATTACCCATCTACTCACATACAAGCTCACACAAATAGAAAAAGCACAAAGACAACAGACATCGCAGTTGCAGAAAAATGTCTGGATAAACAACAACCCACTTCAAAGTTAGGAAGAGTCTTTTTTTGTGAGCACTTCCACTTCCTCTAACCTTCCTTCTTGTCTCTGCCTCTTTTCTTATTTCTCTGTCCTTCTTCCTCCTGCTCATACTTCTTTCCTGTTCCTTTATTTCCCCTATCTCCCACTTCATTTTATCTCTTTATGTCCCTCTCATCACGCATCATACTCCCTGCCCTTTGCTCCCTCTCTTCACCCCTCCCCCCATCCATCACTCCCACCGGTTCCTTTTCGCTTGTCACTCCTTCCGCTTTGTACTCATCCTTCTTCCTTCCTGAATGTTCCTATTCAATATTTATCAACAACCTCTAAGAGTATCCAATTTACTTGAGACTCTGTCAAAAATAGCTGCATATTTATGTCGGCACACAACAAAGAAAGACAGATGGCAGGGTAGGAGGGTTGTAAACACTATGTAAAGAAAATGTATTTTTCCTTAGAAATTGAAGGGGTTACGAGAATATCTTGCAACCCCAGCAATTCATGACCCTTGGATCAAGCCAAACTGTTGAATATCAGTTTACAAATCAAGGAAAGTACTGTTGTTTGATTTCTTTTGTGGCTCTGGATGAGCTTTGTTAAGTTTGAGAAGATGGCCCCAGTGAAGTCATATGAGTTGAGTTGAGTTCAAAGACTACACACTTTTAAGGCAAAACATGTATTACAAACCTTCAACCACCAAAGACATTTTTTGAAGGTTTGAAAGATGGAGGTGTTTCTCAGTGTGGGTCTAACTAAAATACACTATTAAAAGGAATCGTTGGATCCAGCATATGTGGAGCTTGAACCATCCTAAGGGTTAAAAGTCAGGATATCTCACCCTCTGCTTTGACCATTATTTTTTTATTCACTCTCCCATGAGTAGATTCATCAAAGTATTTTTTTTGGCAAACGTTAGCTGGATCATACCGGTGCATTTTTCAGATTCGTATCCCACTGACTAAACATTGCTTATAGTTTACAGTACTGCACAGCACTTGGCGTTACATCAGTTTTCAAAATGATTTCTTGCCTTCCAGCCACTGGTTTTCATTCATTTCGATACAGTATGAAAATCAGCTAGGTGAGACTCTTCTCTTTGTGATGGATTGAGATGTGATGAGTTTCATACCAAACTGAGACGAATTGAAACCACAAGCTGCCCGGAAGACAGGAAAACAGTATAATACACCCATTTGTTTTCATGTATTCCTACAAATTATTTTTGTTACTCTATAATTGCAGTTTTATTTAATTCTGCTTTATTAGCATATATTCTGTATCTGTTTTGATGTTAGTCTGTAACTCTGATGCCTATCTTGGGCGGGATAATCTCAGTTAGGCATTCGTGGTTAAATTAGAATAAAAAAACATTAAAAGCATGTCAGACACTCCTTGTTCCTCTGCTTGTTGACGTTTACATATATTGGGCTTTTATTCTAGGGCGGAGGTGGGAACCATCTTCGCACTGTCCTGGCTCATCACATGGTTCGGCCACGTGCTGTCAGAGTTCAAACACACACTGAGACTCTACGACTTCTTCCTGGCCTCACACCCACTGATGCCCATCTACCTCGCCGCTACGGTAAGAAGCCGACAGGAAATGAACAAGAGGCAGTGGCTTTGTTTCGTCAGTAATCCAGGATGCTGGATGTGAACACACACTCATACTCATGCACACAGTGAGACAGAGCACTGTGAAGTCACTGGACTAGTTAATTAGATAGCTCCTAATGAACAGATGAGAGAGAGAGTGAAAGAGGGGTACAGAGAAAAGGAGGGACAGAGGGAGAGATAAAAGGGGAAGGAAAGGCAAAAGGATGTGGACTGCATGAGGAAAGAGAATGACGAGGAGAGCTAAACGAGACGCAGACAGAGAAACAGATTACAAAGGAAAAGCATTTTTATATTTGTGACTTTTTCCACTTGTTCCTCTGAAACTTGTTCCTCTGTGTCTTCAAACCAACTGTTATGGCCAAAATGTTTACTGATGGAACATGTTTGTTTATGTGCATTTATCTATTGTATCTGAGTGTGAAGATGCCTTTTTTGATTAGTCCATACAATCGTGCACATTTGCTCATTTGCAGTTGAGGATGTTTGTGTTTGTGCAGGGGCTGGGCAGAGGGGGAGTTCTGTTTGAAGTGTGTGAAACAACAAAGCAGAATGTAGTTCATGTTTCCTCCAAGGCTGAGTACAGCTCACAGCATGGGGGGGTTAACTCTTCATCTGCCTTTTTCATTGCTAAGCACTCATCCTGCCTCACTATATCACTGAAACTACCAGTTCAGTATGTAGAGTCTATTTCATGTTTGTAACCCCTCCTCTCCTCCTCAGATTGTGTTGCACAGAGAGAAGGAGGTGAAGCAGACAGAGTGTGACATGGCCATGGTCCACCACCTCCTCTCCCGCATCCCCCAGGATCTTCCATACGAACTCCTGATTGGCCAGGCCCAGGAACTGTTCGAGCAGTACCCTCCATCTCTACTGGCCAAACGGGCAGCACTCCAGTCTCGCAAGAGGTGAGAAACTATAAAGGTTTACTATAACTTCTAAAAGAATAATAATACTAGTAAATAAACACATGAGACATTGGCTCACATTGAACACATAAGAGGACCTGAGGCTTATAAACCAGGACATTTTGTGAGGTTAAATGGATAGAGGAATTCAGTGTAATTTCAATGTGATATGCACTGAAGGTCTAAGGAAAGAAGGAGTGCAGCCCACTGTGTTATATAAATAAAATGTACTTGTTGCATTGTGACTCACATCAAACTGCTCAAGCAAACATAAAAGCGCAGTAGTTTTGAAACCTGCATGTTATTTTTGCTTTAGTATTTACGCAAACTGTTTTACTAATAATTATTTTCATTATCAGTAAATCAGTAAGTGGTTTTTCGACTAATCAGTCAACTGATTCGTCAAAAATGTTGCAAAGCCCTAAAAACTGTCCATCACAATATTATCTTCAAATTACATGATCAGAGAAAATCAGCAAAGGTTCACATTTAACAAGCTAGAAACTGTCAATGTTTGGCCTTTTTTGTGTAATAAATGACTTAACCAAATAATAAGTGATCAAAATTCTTGTCTGTCAGTGTTCTGTCAATCAACTAATCACTCACTTAACTAATTGCTCCTGCATCTTCATTTTCTTTTCTCAGTAATTTTATTAAAACACTCTTATACAGAATTTTACCACCTAAAAATGTTTAAGTTGATTGAAGGGACTGTGATGTTGTTCCCTCAGTAGCCAACAGGGGATGCTCTAAAAACATCCAGATTTGGTGGTGCACACATACACTGGCCTCTGTGTGTGTGCGCGTGCGTGCATGTGTGTGTAACCATGCATGTGACCATTTTTTCCACATTTTTCATTATTGAGGAGGAAACATCAGTTTCTCTCTCTCTGTATCCAAAGTCTCTCCATCAGTCTCTTTGCCTGTGTCCTTCAATGCAACTTACAGCCATCTTTCAGGAGAGGAAGTGACATCACTGCCACAAGACCTTGACTGACTGATACTAAAAGACACTCATGTCCCATAATGCATACTCCCATAGCTTCCTATACACAGGAACTACTGAGTTAGCAGATCTCTCAAGCTGTCTCTCACTTTTCCCCTCACCTGTCTTTACCCATCGGTTTATCCCTCAGTCCATCTCTTTCTGTCGTTCCAGCTGTCCGCCCTGCACCATACATCTGACTCCACCTTCTCCGTCACTGACTAACTGTCCCTCCCTCTTTCCATCCGTCTTTTCCTATGTTCTCCCTCTCTAGTCTGTCAATCAGCACCTTCCAGGCGTTTCAGCGTTCCACCCTCCACCAGAGGCCTGACTCTGTTCTCCAGCGCCTCACCAAGATCCACGGCCCCAGACACGGTAAAAATAGTAACTATAATCTTATTACTGACTCTGAAGAAGGCCTCCATACATACGGACAGTACAGACAGTACAGATGAGTGAAGTTTCTTTGAAGTTTGAGGGGAAAAAAATCAATACTGTCTCTGAGATTGTAAGAACAAACATTTCAACCTGACCATCAAAATCGTTTGATAGATCCCCAAAACATAATTCTTCAAAACAAGGCAACAGTAAATGTGTCATCCCCCACAAACGCTGCCCCCCTTTGGGCCAATCAGCAACAAGTAAACAAATGATGTAGTATCCACATCAGACCAATCAAGTGCAAATTCAAATATGGCAGAACAGAACAAAGAGATGCTTTATTCCCGTAGGTTCGTGAGAATCTGATCAGTGGCGTCTTGACATATTGTCTGTGATGTACAGGCAATCAAAAACATGCTGTAACATTCCCCTCAGGCCAAACACTGTAATATCAAAATTGATTTACAACATTCCCTGTAGTTTCATCAAAATTCAATTAGCAGCATCCAAGATGAAGCACATTATGGACAGAACAAGGGCCGATCTATTGCACCCCCGATTCCATTGTTGCAGACGATGTGAATGTTAAACCAGTGATTAATATTGGCTGACATGTAGACTTACAAGCTATAATCCTTCAGATTGTATTATAACAAACCCTGTATCTGATGCTATTTATGAGATGCATTTGTCAGCAATAGCCATTAAATGCATTTGCAACTGTAACATCCTCCCTTTATACTCTTTATATATACTTTATTCTTGACCTTGTGAGTTTTACGAGATAAGTGTCACACATTAACCTCAGTTTTAGCTTCACTGATGAAGGATGTGAGATGTGAGATCTCTGGAAAAAGTACTTTGTATTTGTTATTGCAGTCAACTTTTCCTGCAATGGATGACAAATACACATTCACGCTCTGGAGATTACCAACAAAAATAACGGATATGGGGGACAAATGCTAGTGTGTGATCGCTTTTAACGCGTTGCTAATGGCAACTTTTGACCACAGGTTCAGTGTTATTGTGTCAGATAACATTATAATGATGTTGTCAAACATTTGTGCATCATTGCAGAAAGTATTAACAAAGCTTTAAAGTGAGGTGTGGACGGTCGTCATTGAGGTCCTCAGGAACACATTGACCACACAAGGTCCAACCATATACTTGGTTTTAACCCCATCATGTTTGAGTAGATCAAGATGTGTTTGGGGGTCCTGTATTAAATGGAGTTTTTAATTATTTGGGCCCCAAGTTGATTGAAGTGAGTCCTGCTTAGCAAAGATCATGGAGCAGGATTGTTTATTCAATACATTATTCATTGTTGTGTATTATTGTTTTTGCCCCCTCTGTGTTTCTACTCCCAGTGTTTGACGGCCCTTGACCCCCTTTTTTATTTTCAATCCCAATAACAAAATGCAGCCTGATCCTCCTTTGGTTCAGCTTCCAGCATTTTTGAATCCTTCTTGACCCCTCCGTGTCTCTGCTCCTCTGCTCCTTGTTCTGTGCCTGCATCCTCTCGACACTCAGGCCTGGAAGCAGCTTTGCCCCAGGACCGAGGCCAGCTGTGGGGGAAGGGGAACAGGATGGTAAAGATGGCAGTGTGGGGGCTGTCCGCTACGCTCGGGGCAGCTGTGTTCGCTGTGGCTCAGACGGCCATGGACTGGGGACCCGAGGTGTTGCTACAACTGTTCTGAAGTGGCGGTGGGGATTCAGATTGTTAGACACATGGTGACAGCAGACACACATCTGCTCTTTGGATGGATTAACGGTAAAGAAACATACATACATAAACAAAGATGTGGAAGACTTGAAGCTCAACTCCTGCTGAGAGGAAACATTGGAGAAAAGCAGCAGGAGGAGGTCAGTTATCTTGGTGCCAAACAGGTTGTTGCTACTCAACCACGATGAACATATGTTAACCACTAGCCAGCCTCAGGATGTGTGTGCATCTGTGTGAGTGGGTTTCTGAGTGAGTATCCCAGATCTCATACCACATGTGAGCATAGATGGATAATTGAATGGCCCTACTGTCGCATGATTGACTTTTCAAAAACAACCCTTGGGCCCAGGAGCAAGAGTCTCTGTGTGAAGCAACTGATAACATTTCTTTTTGAAAAGTCAATCAAATGACCACAAAGACATGCGAAACAGAGACCAGAGAGATGCAGAAAGTGACTACAAAGAGACGCAAAACGACTACAAAGGACACAGAACAACCACCAAACGACCATAGAGAGATGCAAAATGACGACTACAAAGAGACAGAAAACATTCAGAGAAACACAAAAGAACTACAAAGAGATGTAAAACAACCACAAATAGGCACAGAACAACCACAGAGAGACACAAAATAATTCCAAAGAGACATGAACTCATAGTTATCAGTTGTGTCTTTTTCAGTCTGGGGCTCTTGCTCCTGTGAAGGAGGGCGTTGAGGGGGCTCTAACATGTTTGTGCCTGGGGGGCCCATGGTCTCATAATCCATCCATGCATGTGAGACACTAACGCATTTTGCTTTTTTCAGGCTGTTGCTCTCACGTCACCATTGGTGTAACATTTAACATGTGTCTCTGTGTGTTGCCTGTTAGCTGATTATTTCGCTGATAACTTTTAGACTGTCATGCTTGTTTAGTTGCATTTCTGTTGATGGCTGATTTTAATGTGCTTTTTGGAACTGCAGCCATATCTGAGAGCCAAAAGAGCCCGTAGCCAGCGATGATGACACACGAATACAAATTATTAAAGAGCGGTGTTTTCTGCTGAAAGCTTCCAGTTAGGGGCAAAGAAGGAGAGCGGGACAGAAATGGGGAAGATGGAGGGAGAGATTTTGCCTGTGAGCCACTGGTATTAATTGCTTTACTCCAGGTGTCAGTGACTTACATTTACAGTTGAGTTTGGAACAGAAAATGAGCCGTTGCTGCCCCAAAATGTGAATATTACACAGGCTTAACCGGCAGCACTCAGTGCAAGCAGGGGGCCTTTTCACATGCTTTTTGCAGGACGTATTGAAATACACATATTTGGTTATTTTTATATTTGCTGGAGCAGTTTTCTTCTTTCGTGGCCCACCACTGATGAATGAATATGGGGAAGAAACTAGTACTTTTACATTGTTAAAATATTTAGTAGGTTTGCGCCAACATCCACCCTGAACAGCCGTCAACGGAACATGTGCTCAGTTCTCCTTCAACATCATGTTTCTCTTCAGTATTTTAGACTGTGGATTCATTTAAAAATAGAATTTTAGCGCAAAGGATTGATTATTTGAACACGTCATGGAAAACAGTGGGGGGTTTTTTTTAAATAGCAAACGTAATCGAGAAAGAGTTTCATAACCTGAAAAGTGACTATTAATAATACAGACTGTTTCCACCTGAGGTACATACACATGTACAGAACACGGGGGGTTCTCCAAACAGTAGTGCATGCTCTGGTTGTTGACTTGTGTTCTGAAACATTAATCAGCTTTTACCAGCATGTAGTCAAGCTGCTGCATCTGTGGAGTCGCACTCTCCTCTCTCGTCTTCCTCCATCATCAGATGTATAGTGAAGCTGGTTGTGAAGTTCATCCTGTTGACTGTAATTCACCTGGTTTATGCTTTGTCGTGTACAATATTAGCTGTAAATGTGTTGTACAAATCCAGCCATGCTTCACAGCCTCAGGGTGATCTGAGAAGGATTGCAGGGCCGTTTAATCAATCTATCACTCCGGCAGTTAGTGGCACGGATTCTTCAGAAAATGCCAATTGCTGTGATATTGATTGGTAATAATCAGTCAGTCAATAAATCCATTAAGAGCCTGTAGGAAGCCTCAGGAAGTCAGCTGGTCCTGCAAGCCAGTTAGGATTCAGAAACCTTGTCAGTAACCTGTGGTGGTTTTTTGAAGAGCCTCTGCATGTCTCAGTCTGACAAGTGTGCATGTGCGAGTTAGTGTAAAAGTGTGTGTGTGTGTGTGTGAGAGAGAGAGAGAGAGATGGAAAATGTTAGCTTTAATTACAGGTCAGTTTCCTTTTAATTTCCTGGGCATCTTCTATTTATATTTATTCTTTGTTTTGTGGTCTTGAGGCACCTCAATATAAACTGTCCACAGTCTAGTTATTTATTTCAAGAGCAACAATCTGATTGGCTGTTTATTTAATGGTTAAACATTTAATTTGGTTGTATGAATGTATTTAAAAAGAATATGTGGGGAAATTATTATTATGGTTTGTAATTAATCTGAACACTGATCTGAGGGATTGTGTCTTTAAAGGTGATCCAGTTATTTTGCATATAAAATACTGTACGTAGCCAGTTACACTCAGAGGACTAGTGTGACATTTTATTAAATATGCTTAATAGCTTTCTTGCTAAGAGTTGGGTGAGAAGATAGATATCACTCTCATGTCTGTACGGTAAATAAGAAGCTACAGCCAGCAGTGGGTTAGTTTAAAGACTGGAGACGGGGAAACAGCTCTGGGCAAGAAATCAAATAAGTATATTTCCAAAAATGTCCAACTGTTCCTTTAAAAGGCTCAACTACCAGCTCACTTTTTTCGATTACAATAATAAACAAATGGCATCACAAAGGGAACATTTACTGCCATATGGTGCATGGTTGGCATTGATGTGCATCCTGCTCTTATTACACAAACCGCTCATTCTGCAGTGAAGTGAACTGTGTTACCACTGGCTGTACTTTTAAAGTGATTGTATGTATTTGTGCATCTATGATGCTTGGATACAAGCGATTTAGATAAAAAAATGTTTTTATTAGTTTTCAAAAAAGCGGTTTTTGCATGTAATCTTTTTTTTGCTCACACTTTATTCGCTGCCTACCTGTAAACATGCAGGGAAAAGCCCCTTCACCGAGGTCTGTGATCTTCAAACAGGAGTCAAGATGCTGCTGTGCTGCTGTATTATTAGTGCCATGCAGACCTACACACACACACACATGAAAGGAGAGAGTGGTGGTGGTGCCAGATCATAATGAGGATTTAATTCCTGCCCCTGGCTCTTGGCGTACTTAAGACACGTTCTCCTTATCTTTTTTTCTTATATTCACACTCAAACACCTACACCAACACCTGCACTGGTCTCAGGCTGCCAGAGGCCTTCGATGATAAATGATTGAAGTGTGTTGCTTGGTTTGATTGAAACCAACCAAGATGTAAAAGAAAGAAGATGAATGATAGAGATGTCAATCGCATGTTAACTCGAAACACTTTTTGTTTTCAGGTTCAGGCCCATAAAAGTCATGAAAAACACTGTGGAAACTAGAAGACATTAACATAGAAAATAGAGAATACATCATTTCCTTTGACTGTATTGTAAACATTTTATTAATTAGCTCTGTTAATAGTAGTTAAAATATTTCACAGTGCTTTTTTATCATCTTTTTGTCTCACTTGATATCAGGTCACATCTGCAAAGCTTTTGAGGCTATTTTACACTCCACCTACAATCCATTCTGTTAAATCTAATTGCCAAACAAACAAGCAAAATCCCATAGATGATTCATTCCAAGAAGTTTAAATAATCTGACCAGATCTCATCGGTTTTTATGTTTATTTATGAAGTGAGCGATGCATCTTTGAAGACACAGACATTTGGAAAGAAATACTAATTTTGCTGCTGTTGAATGACAATCAACACACCCCCAAAAAAATTAAAAAATGAAATTACTTTTTCAACTGAAGTGGATGTAATTTTGACAGCTACTTACGGAGTTTGATTTGAGCTCACTGTGGTGTGATGAAGAGCCTGAATTTGAACTCCCTGTGAGCTTGTGTTGAGCCTCTCATGGCTGCTCTGTCCTCCCCTCAGGGCCAAAAATCTCCAAAAAGACTCAAACCAAATCGCACCAAATGCTCAGACAGATAATAATGTAAGACCTGCATGTGTGATTTCTGTGGGCATATCAGTGCATGTTTCTCATATCATGGAATAAACTGTATCCTTGAACATATCAGATTCTTTGCACCTTGTACCGAGACATGTCTTTGACATAGAGATGAAGCTGTTTTGAAGTAATACAGTAAATAAATAATC
This sequence comes from Centropyge bicolor, assembly GCA_037975185.1. NCBI lineage: Eukaryota > Metazoa > Chordata > Actinopteri > Pomacanthidae > Centropyge > Centropyge bicolor. The sequence continues at coordinate 10,411,799 of JBBMOC010000005.1, forward strand.
ATGAAAACACTTGTGTTCTTATCTCAATGTCCTCTCACAAGCTTTCTCTGGAGTTATTGATCACATTTTCTTAAAGATTATCACAATTTTGACCTAAACAAACCTGCTCAAACGACTATTTAGATGAACTGATTTTCACTTTCCCAATTCTTGCTTTGCTTGTGTGGACACTCACCACACATTTACACACACTTAAACATTTTAGAGATGAAGCAATTGGTCAGTTATTCAATTATTCTGATGAACAGAAACTGAATATTGAAATTTTAATCTGACACCTTGACCTCTTTAAAATTAAAATCATAGTTACTTTCAGCCTTAATGCATGTAGAGTCATTTGAAGAATCCAACAGCAGTTTTTGTCTCTATGCAGCTTCAAAGAAACAAGAATCCCCCATCTTCTTTTCTCTTTATTTGTACTGTACAGCTGTTGCCTTTTCATAGGCTCTGTTAAACTGGCCTCCTTGGAGAAATGAGGTCAGAAATGTGTTTTTTATGTGTGTGCCTGTGTGTGTGTGTTTGGGCAGGACAAGGCTGCGCATCTGTCCGTCTGACCCCCGGGGAGACGACTCGAGATAGAGAAATCAGAGCCATGAGGTGAGGCAGAAAGTCGAGGGTTAAAGAGGAGCGAGGGATGAGATGAGGGAAAGGTTTATAGCGGAGGAGAAGACATCTGGTGGACGTGTTTCAAGGTCCTCAAGAAGACGTATTTAAGCGCCGTCCCTTGAGGATTTCTAATGAAGTGTAGTGGAGGTGGGTCTGATCAGAGTTGAGAGCAGATGTGGAGAGGGTTTGAATCCATGCGCTGAGCTGTGTGGAGGTGCTGCGGCCCTAATTTCAACACTAAGTGATGACACACTTTCCTCTGAACCTGCATGTTGGCTCGTAGCTGCTCAAGCTAAACGGCACAGACGAATTCTTACATCTGATCCTCTGTTGGTAAATGAAACCTTTGATTCTCTTTCTGTGAGGTTGCATAAGCCCAGCAACAATCTGTGTGTGAGTGTATGCTTTAGCTCCCAGCTCACAATTGGAAAAACACAAAGGAAAAAGAGTGGAGGTCGGTAAAGAAAGTGGGGATTGTGTGTATGTGTGAGTGGGCAAAATAAAATACTGCATATCTGTGTGTGTGTGTGAAACATTGGACACACTAGGGACAGCAGCTGCTCCGGGGGTCTGTCTGATGGTTTTTTTCCCTGGTGACACACACACACACACACACACACACACACACACACACACACACACACACAGCCTCAGTGCCACCAATAACAGGAGCAGCAGCAACTTTCATCACTGAGCCGTAACAAAATGACTTTTATTTTAATTTGTGTCGTTGGACTTAGTTGTGCAAACAAAACAAGCTCCGTGTTGCCTGTTTTGTGTGTGTTTTTGAAATTGATTGAGTTGATCTCGTCCCTGTGGTTTGCATCTCTGGAGCTGTGCCAAACCTTTAATTAATAGGCTACATGGTAATGTTTTAAAAATGCATGAAAATCAATGGCAATTATCTTGAGAAAAGTGACATTTGGGATGATCACAGTGTGCAATAACGCCAAGCCCTGATTAACTGAAATTTATCACATTAAAATTACTTTTGCTTCAAAAGAAACAGACTTGTAAAGAGAACTTGAGTGTGGGAATTCGTTCTTGATCTTGTATGTGTGAGAAAATATACTACAACTGTGTTTGCTCATATGCTCTCATAGTAACATCCAAGTTGTAATTACAACTGGTATATTCAGATTTTCTCAAAAATATTCAACTTGTTGCTTAATAATATGGACGTACTATTTTTTATTCCGGAGCTCTGCTCTGCCTCCACACTGAACGCCACAAAACATCCAATGATTTGTCTGTGTTCGGTGATGTCGGTGCCTTTTTAATCAATGCTTCGACTGGTTTTGGTCTATTGTTCACAGACGGCTGATGTTCTGCTCTTTTGATCTCTTCCCCAAGGCCCTCGCTCATGAAGCTTGTGGTTTGTTGCAGAAATTAAGTGAACGCTGAGTTTAGAATATTTTATCCCAGAAATGAAAAAGAGCAATTTAACGTAAGACATGGTACCATTTGAACATGAATTCAAGCTGTTGCAAGCAAAGTCAAAAATATTACTTTTGTGTTTTACTGTTCGTATTGTTTTCCAATTCGTTGAATTTGTTGCCAAACAGATTTTCATTGATTCTCACCTCACGGATTTAAGTCCACCCTCCTTTCTGCTCTGTTATTGCATTTCGTCAACTCTTGAGAAAGATGTCAGGCTCTTTAGCTGCTAAATGTTCCACTATTGTTCAGTAAAGCCTTGAAGTGAAAGGTGCTAAAATGTAGATCTGAGAGCATGGCAACAATTCTCTGTTATGAGCTACCTATTTTACAAGCAGCCTTGATTCAGAAGCCTTACGTAGTTCAGCAAATGAAAGATCTCACAAAGCTTTTTTATTTTCAATAAATGCCCCACTTTGGTCATGAGAAAACTGTTGTGCTTTCATCTCTCAGATCAACAAATCAAAGAGTGGCAGCACGCTGATACACTTGAACATTTCGACCACATCACATTTAATTTACAGTGAAGCTGCATCAATCACGACGCTTTATGAGGCTGGATTTGCCCGCCACAGTCGGACTCACACGTGCACACGACGACACACAAACTCTTTGTCTGCAGCCCTTTTTTCCTGCTCCAGCCCTCCCTCCCTCCCTCCAACTCAGCCCTTCACTCTGTCATGGATCAGGGAACATGTCCCAAAGTGCTTTACAGGCAACACACGTGCTGCATGTCCCCGCATGCTGATGCCAGCTCCAACCTTGTACAGTAGATGTGTGTGTGTGTGAACAACCAGCGGTGACTACACAGGCGGTGCAGAGGTCCACCGGTGGATGTGCGGCTGAACACGCTCTGACATTGTGTTTGAATATTTCAAAAGGAGCAACCTCTCATGTTACCTTGAACACTGGTGGGAATGAGATGTATGACCCAACGCTTTTAGATTTAGACGCTGACTCATGGGTGAAAAATAGGATGTTGAGAGAGTGAAGTGACACATAAATCTTTTTATGTAACATGAAGTAATGGCTCAGCAGTTGTAAAGACAGTGCTGTCATCATATTCTCTAAAAAAAAAAAATTCTGGGGTAGAGAGGTAAAATTAAAACTGTCCATCTTTGTTTGAGATTTATATGTCTGAAACTTTACCTAAAACCTGCTTGATTGTTTGTGTTGTTTACCTTGTTGGACCTTTTATCAATGTTGCTTCACTGCCAGAACTCAGTTGAGTGAGAACACTTTTTAAATGATGATGATCACGAGATATAGCAAGATTAAGGGTCTACAGCTATTTATGCATTCTGAAGCACAAATGTCAATCAACATCGAGACGATTCATCCTATGGGAGCCATGAATGTGTGCATCAAACATCATGAAAATCCATCCAATGATAGTTTAGTCTGAACCAAAGTTGTGGACACACAGACCAATATTGCCATGCTAAAAACAGCAATAGTACCAAATACATATAGGAAATATGGTTTAACAAGAAAGAATGTTTAGGGTACAAGTATCAATATATATATCAACATATAGACATAAACACACTGTAGTAAGTTAATATAATGAACTGTGAAATTGACGACCAAAAAGTTGTAATAACCCAGAGTTAAAGATCCAGCATCCAGCAGGTGCAGAGTTTCTAAACTTGAATGAGCCATATTGCTTTCAGCCTGTAACGCAGCACAGAAAGTGTATTTCACTGTGAATCTGTGATAACCCGAGGGCCTCATTAGCCCAAACAGGGCCTGGTCCATACAGCTCTATTAATACCTAATACTCATTACTCTGTATGCGCGTTTGTGCGGACACTTGGGACCGACCTCCTGCGCCTTTCACGCATGACCTCTCGTCTCCCCTCCCGGCTCCCGTTGGTCCCAACCTCCGCTGACCCCACCTCTGTTTCCACGGACACCGGAGGAATCAGGAAGAGCTCCGTCGAGCCCTGTGTCTCTCTGAGCAGGTGGAGATAGTTTACGCTCTGTGGGTTTAAAAACCTTTCTGTGCTCCTTTAGATGTGCTGTTCAAACACCTGGAAAGTGCTGAAAAGATCTTGGAGAAAGTCTGATAATGGGGCTCAGTGTCACCCCATTTATATTACTTTCTAAACCTGACAGTCTGACAGCCACGGCCACCTTACACAGCAACTGGCCGAGTGATGAACATCCAGATTTCCCTGTGAAATAGTCACATGATCTCACTAATGTGTTGGAGAAACACTTACTGTATTTCCCCATTTGAAATTTTGTTGTTATTTTCCGACTGGTTCTGTGGCGTTTCACAGCAGCTGATCTTTGCTGACTGATTTGTTTGGCATTTGGTTAAAAGTTCCTTCCCTTTTCTCCACTGACTAATTTAAGATGTGTCATAACTAAGTCGTGATGTCTTGTTAATCTTTCGAACTAGCTCTCGGTGGCTCGGGCCTGCTCAGCCTTCATCCTTTATATCAACCTCACATAATCTAATTTACACACACACACACACACACGCAGACGCTACAGAGGAGAGGCTAACAAGAGACGGCGAGTAAATTTTCCGCTCGAATTGGATCTGTCTGTGTCAAGCGTGCGTACGCGCGCCGCTGAGAAACACATCCACGGAGGCTGTGAAATAAGTTTAATGGCGGGAACGGATCAATCTGTCTTAAGTCACAGGGATCTATCTCATGTCCTTCATTTGAAAATGCCTGGCAGAAAAATGTGTAGAGCTGGCAAATGTCAACAAGCGCTCAGTGTGTGTCTGTGTGGGTGTTTGCGGGCGTACTTCTACCACAGTGAGGACCAACGGGGTGACTGAGTGTGCGTCGTCTCCCGTGTGTGTTTGCGTACACGTGTGGGTGTGTGTGAGAAATATGAATTTGTTGGTAAATGTCAAGAAGTTGGCAGTCTAATGGCTGAGCTGACAGATGATCCATAAAGCTATAAAGTGATTGGTTTGGAGATTCTCATTCATTCTAATGCAACTGTCATAGTGGAGGAGTGTGTGTGTGTGTGTGTGTGTGATATGGAGTATAGAGGGAGGCAGTGCAGTAGTGTAGTTGCAGTTTAATCACATCCAGAATGGACTTGCTTGTTGCATGTTTGTTTTACACTAACTTCAGCCTGAGGATCAGTGAAAGCCTCAGTGCATCCAACATCCGACATCCAAAACTATTTTTTACATCCACATTTACAAAAAATGTTATTTTAAATTTTTTTTTCTTCATCTTAAATTGTAATATTAAACAAAACATACACCCTACATATAAATGCAGACTGCAAGAGAAAATACTAATTCATGGTTTGTTGACACCTCGTCATATTTTACAGTGTCGGTTCACCCAAATCACACAAAAACATTTAGTCTCTGACCCCCTGTGGTGTCTATTCGCCCAGATAGTTGTACTTTCATTTGCCCAGGTTTTCAGATATCTAAAGATTTCTGCCTCCGCCTGGTGTAGTGCAGGTGAAAAGAAATGTGCTTATTGTGCTTACAGCATATAAAAATGACACTTTGAAAGTCCCACAAAACAAACTGTCAACAGATTTATATGGAATATTTCTTCTGTAGATGCACAGAAAATTGCTTGCATTGCGGCCTGTAGATTATCCAGTAAATAGGACGTTGTTCTTGAGTTTTTTTTTCACAATAGACAAATGCAGACAAAACTTAGTGTGGTGGTGTCTGGGCAAATAAAAACCAATACATCTGCATGGGTAGATACCAGGAGAGGGAAGCAGTTTGGGTGAACTGATCCTATATTCTACCTTTTTAAAAAACTTAAGTCGCAGCTATTTGTTGAGCCCAGATAGTGTGTACTTTCTATTCATAATCATTGATATGAAAATAAAATGTGAAGACAGAGGAAAAGACAAATGCAGCAGGTGTTGATGCTGCAGCCTAAAACTCTGTTTACTCTCAGGGCCTCTCTGAGTGATTTGGCCTCTTTTTCAGGACAGCACTGCTTAGTTAGCATTGAAATAGCCCCAGAAAAGGTGAACAAATGACACCTTTACCGCCAGCATGAAGGGGAGACCTAATCTCCTTCCTAAAGTTTTAAAATGAAACACTCCATTAGACATCAGATGGCTGACCACGCTGGAGCACTTTAGGACATCGGACTCATAATCGCTAAAAATTCATCTATGGAAGGAGGCGTAGAGAGAAGACGTGTCAAGGCCGGGAGCTAAAAAGTTATTCACTGCTCATGGTGAACAAGCAAAGGGTCGTCATCTTTAATAAATGGGCCAGAAAAGCCTTCAGGTGCTTCAGTGATTCTAGTTTCATTCCTTTATAAACCACATTCACCCAGACTGCAAAACAAATAATGTGTTTTGTGAGAGGCTGCAGACGCCCGGCTGTAAATCTAATCTCCTGGTTCAGTAGTTATGCTACACCGGGCCATGTGGCTGCGTGACACCGAGATTCCTCGAGCCTCGTCCTTTTTTTCTCGTCCGGGGCAGAAGAGAAACACGCTGCTGCAAGGAGCGATGTAAAGCTCCAGATATTGGTGTCAGCTCTGTCAACAAAACAGGCGAGATATGGCGGCGGATAAAAGGACATTAAACCACCTGGAGACAGGAGGAGGCCCCCGATAAGATCTATCAAAACTGCTCTTTTTACTAGCATCAGGCTGCACACCAAGAGGAAAAATGCAAATGATCCCCATGCAAAGACGTCGCTGTTATCATTGTACTAACAGGATTGTGTGTCTGCATGTGTGTGTGTGTGGGGGAGCCAAAGCCGTAAGCCCATATCCATGACCACAGATTACGTTATAAATAAGTGCGTCTGAGCGTGTGCAAGTCGATGTTTGATTACGCTGTCACAACTTTGGACTGACGTTATGTTTCAATCTCATTCCACCGCAGATCCAGCTGGAATTGACTATCAGCTTAAGTTGCCTTCCAACATGTGTTTAAACGTGTCTGTTTATGAAGGTTTCGCTAATAAAAACTGACAAAACATCCTGGTGATGGGGGACAGAAAATCAACAACACACACACACACGCAGAGTAATTCCCCATCTCCTTCCTCCCACTATAGGAAGGGATGGATTGACAGTATCTGACTATTTCTAGAGATTCTCCTATATTTTTTCTGTTCTTCATCTGTACACTGATACACAAAAAAAATCTGTGACTAATCCGCATAAAGATTTATTAAAGGAATCGTTCAGCATTTTCAGGTGTATTTGCTTTGATTCAGTGAGTTAGATGGGAAGATTAACATCGATCTGATGTTTGTGTGTCGGCAGGTGTTCAGACTAAAAATGCTATGAGAAGCCACCCATAGGCCCATAGTCTAAAAATACTCTAACAATAATAGTACAACTTAGAATTGAACGGAAATACTCAACAGGTCAAAGTAGAGGAAGAGTCCCACATATGATTCTCTTCTACTCTGATCAGTCTTTCAAGAAGAATCTGAAGCCGAGCTTTGGCTCCTGTTTTCATCTGCTTTGCTGAACTGGTCTGTGGTTTTAAAGGCGGGTACAGTAGCCAGCATTCTCTCAATGGTGAACCCTTTGTCAGCCATCTCCCCGCTCCTGTAATTCAGGAAGTCGACACAGTTCAGGTAGCTCTCGATCCGAGATTGAGCCAGAGTAGAGACTGGACACAGAAATCACAGCGCCACATGGGGCAATCCCAATTAACCCCTTGAAGGTCGTGGTTTTGTAGCTTGAGAAAACCTCTGATAGGAGAGTGAGGGATGGCAGACTCTGGCACTGCACCTCTGTAAGGTCAATAAGTGGCCTGGTGGATTTGCTGTCTTCTCATCCAGATGTGCACGGAGCAGAGGAGCAGGAAGAAATCATTAGTCCAAGTTATTACAATGTAGCAAACTGTGGACACATTTACCAGAAAGATGTCAGGTTGCACCTTCTCCTTCAGAGCTGCAGCAACAGTGCAGGAAAAACTCATCAATTAGTCACAACCTGTGCGTTGCACTGGGAGAAGTGGGTGCAAATATTTGTCCCTTTCTCTGCTCCTTTGACCAGTACACCAGCGAGGATGCAGATGGCTGCACAGACTCGCAGAAGGCATGAAAAACCTCTTCTGAAGCAAAGCTTGTATAGAAGCGGATATCCTCATTGGAGACACAAAACCTATGAAAATGCAAATGGCCCACTTTCAGTCATGTCAGCTGTTTCCAGCTTCTGAACTTCTCATCGCTTGTATGCGTGCAGATGCAGCATCCAGTGCACCTGTATGAGATTTTGAGGCAGTGAGAAGAGAAGAAAACTGAAACCACCGGACTAAGAATCAGATCAAAGTTATTACCAGTAGTTTATTGAATGAATACATCTTTGGCATAGACCCATGTGTCACATAAAAGTGCATGCACTTGCAAAATACAGAATATTTCTAAAAAGTGTACAATATTCTGTGTATATAAAAACAACCACCCATAACAAATAGGAGTCAGACAGATGCAAATCAGCCGACTTCATGGTTCACTTGTGCATCAACACACCTGGGGTAGAAGCAACAGCATAGTCACGACTGTGTCTAGCTGTTGCCCTGATGTCCTCTGACAGTCAGACAAAGGTCGATAGAACATTTTGGTCTAAGTTGTTGAGTTGTTACTCTATCATAAACTGACTAACAACAACTGCTAACAAAGTCTCTATCACCATTTAAAAGATGGACTTGAAGCATAATCAAAACAGTTAAAATTACATGCACATTCTTCATTTTTCTTCACCTACACCAGTATCGAGTCGTCATTGCTGTAGCTCCCATGCTGTGGTAGAAACTTATGGTTAAGTATGGCGGATGAATACATGCTCAACCACACACCATACATATGTTCTTACACTCATATACGTACATACTGAAATACACACAAAAGTAAATGTAACACCGTCCGTCAGTGTCTAGTGGCTCCAGCTCCCTCATTTCACTCAGGCATTGATTCAGTTCTGTTAGCTGCAGGCTTAACGGCTGAGAACACTGTCTTTCATTCCATGTTTGTACTTTTTATATAGAATAGCGAGGCGGATTAAAAGCACGACATTCCCACCATGCAGAGGCTCTATAAAAGGAGCTATAGAGGCATGATATTGACATCAGTCCTCTCATCTAACTTTCTGAAACTGGGTCAATTTCGTGAAATATTAAACTGTTCCTTTAAGACAGCATTTCTTCTATTTGACTGTATACATGATAAAGCAGGAAAGGTGTTTATCACCAAAGCTGAATATGTAAAAGGCAGCCATTTGCTTTAAAAGTGGATTTTTTTAATAATGATGTTTTATAGGTTTATTGATTCAGATTCAATAAACAAAGGCAAAAAAATCAAGCAGAGTTTCTGCGCATTAACAAGAATCTACTTTATATTTCAACTTTTGAAAATATTATGATGATTTCCAAATGCCACGGCAGGATTTCTTTTGATGTCTTTTCTCAATTATACATCTTCACTCACCCACTCACTCACACCTCCTCTCCGTCATTCCCTTTCATCTGTATCTCAGCTTTTCCTCTCTGACCCACCACTCATCCCTCCATCACCACCACATAACACTGAGTAAATCAGCAGTCATTTATTCCTGACTGCTAGCTGATTCCAACATGATGGTTTTACCGAGCGAACACGTAAAGATCATAGCGGAGCGGTGCGGTGTCCTGAAAGGAACCAGATCCTCTTACATGTGACCTCCGCTCCTCTCCGACTTCCCCTGCCGGCCGCCTCACGTTCGACATTCATTCACCTGATACCATCGACCCGTGCAGAAGGCCCGGGATTCGTTTGGTGTTAGTTTAGTCCGAGGAATCAGCAAACAGCACTGAGAGATCAATTCACTCTGAGTGTAATGACTATTGATTCTGTAGGAGCGCACAGACAGAGGGAGCTGAATGTATTTAGATAAAATAATGCTTTGCTCTCTCACGGTACGCTGAGCTTCTCTGCTGCTCTGTGTGAACCGGCAAAGGGCTGGATGTGCATCTCAAGTACACACACACACACACACAAGCTTGCACGCGGAAGTTACATGGACATACATTCAAGTAAGTTTACATGCAACTGGTGTGTTGGTATGTGGCAGACAAACATACTTCAGACATCAGGTGCACATCCATCCACCTGTTTCTATTCACATTTGCAGTTATGAGCTCCACCAGAAATTTGAATAAAAAAGCAAAATACTGCAAGAAAAAGTCGGCAACTTTGCACTGGTTGAAACACTTTCAGCTCAAGTTGATGCATTTTTGCCTCAGTCTGTGCTGCCAACAGTTGATCTGTGTCTCTTGGGTTCATACTTTTCACTTTGCTTTCGGTGTGAACATACTTTGTTCACACCAGTTGAACTGAATGGTGCTGCATTACATCAGCCAAAAGACTTGTTGAGGGATGATGATTTTCAGCTCTGATTTCTTTAGGCGGTCCAGATTTATATATTTTTGCATTTTAAAGGGAGGATGCGTATTTGATTTTTGGCCATTGCTGTTGGACTATATTGACTCTAGAAGGAAGACTTTTTGAGTTGAACTAACCTTGTGAACCTTTTTGGGGGTTGTTGGCTTCAAAATTGTGAGAAGCGGATATAATTTTTAAGCTTTGGAATTATAGTTGTAATTTGGCTTGAAACTTAAGCTGATTGTTATAATGTAGTCCCCAAAAATTTGAAGAAAAAAAAGAGAGAGAGAGAGAGAATATGTATAATCAAGACAACCCACATGAATCCCTGTGGTTATGGAAAAATACACTCGCAGAGTCGAGCATGAACAGTGAATAGTGTCCACGTTATATTTTATCTTTCCTTTTTTGTAGGTGGGGGTTTTTTTTGTATCTCAGCCCAGTGGTTATTCCTGATACAATATCCACTACAGTACACATCATTTCTTTCGGGTTGATTTCAAGTGACCTCTAACCGGGAGAGAAAGAGTGAGTCAGCAAAAATAAAATAAAATGACAATGAAAACAAAATGAAATGAACAAAAAAAAAAAATCCCCTCAATATGCCAGTGTTCTCATCTGCTTCGCACATTTGGAGGAAAATGCTGGAATTGCATCATGGGTACGGGCAGGGAGGACTGAAACTGCCTTTTCAAGAGGCTGCCATCTTTATGCACCTGGTCAATTTGAATGAAAAATTACCTGGGCAGGAGCTAAGTACACTGGCAGGTCAGCACAACGCCGGGAAAATGGTGTTTACGCGAGTGCCAACTTCAGTGTGTGTTTGTGTGTGTTAATCTGTGTGTGTGTGTGTGTGTCCCGAGAATTAGTCATGCTCTTCTGCCTCTGCAGCACTGCCTTCTTCCTGCCTCACACACACACACACACACACACACACACACACACACACACACACACCTGCATCCATCTGGCCAGTCCCCTCTGATAGCGGAGGTGTGAAACAGAGAAAATCAGTCGACTGAGGGAAACAGAGAGGGAAAGAGAGAGGAGCAGAGGGATGAAGGGTGAGAAGGAAGTAGGAAGAAAGAGGGCGTATTAAAGAGAGACGGAAAGGAGGATAAATGGACAGAGAGGTAGGAAGTAAGGGGGAGAACGACAGCAAAAGTGGGGGAGAGAAAGAGTGGGAGAGTGATATTAAACACCAGGGAGCTAACTGAGCAAATTCACCTGCCCACTCTTTTTTTCTGTGCCTACTCTCTCTCTCTCTTTTCCCCTTTTTACCCCCCTCATCTGCCTTTCCTTCCTTTTCTCTTTCTCCCTCTCTCATCCGCTTCCTCTCCCGCCTCCTACTCCCCTAATTAGCTCCAAATCCTCTTACATCTCATCTTCCTCACCGTCTCTCCCCACACTCACCCAAAAAAAAAAATCAGGTTGACCTTAATGAACAGATGAAGAGAGGAGGGGAGCGATTGCATCGAGGGAGCCCGGGAAAGGCTGGATCAGCGCTTTCTGGATCAGCGTTTGTTTACTCAGGACTCCCCAATGTGAAGCTGTCAGAGTGTCTTTTTGCCTTTTTTTTTTTTTTTTTCATCAGAGGCGAAACTATTAGGCATTGGGATCATTTGGATGTTTTCAATCTTTCTCTGCGTTATTTAGAGGAGGAGTGGGAGGGGACTTGTTATTGTTTATGGTATTTCCTCAGTGCTTGACAGCGTACTGAGAGAAGGCGGGGTGCGGATGACAGCAGACATCACAAGAAAGACTTGAATCCACAACATATAAATAATGTCAATTAAATAGAACCAGCCTCGTGTGCCGCTGAGATGCCTAAACATAAATCATATCACTGCAGCAAAACACCTGAAAACTTCACAGAAAACATTCACACACCTGTGCCCTAAAGTGGAAGATAAGGTTTACAAATGGGCTAATTTGTGCAATAGAAACATTTAAATTGGATATATGTTTTTCTTAGTACAGTATCTATTTACGAACTTCCTTTTTTAGGCCATTTGTGGGCAGCAAGCTGTAAACAGCACTGACATATTATCACCTAATTAAGTTATAGAGAACTTGTTAGCAAACAGTTTCTTATTTACACATCCAGCAGTTATGGAGCAACATTATTATTCAGTTGCATTTTTGGCCATGTGGTGATTTTGAGTCCAGTTTTCACTGTTCTTTAAGCTCATTTTTTGGTCTCATGTGAGAAAAAGTTTTTAGCTGCTAAATGCTCCAGCATGTTCACCATCTATTTGCTAACTCTGTGTGTCTGCTGATTGGTAGTTGGTAGTAGGTGGAGTACAGCTGCCTACTTGTTGCAGTTCATAAAACCAAAACAATGAGTTAAAAGATGCTAAAAATCCAAACGTATGCTTTTAAGGGCTCTTGCTTTTGCCTGTAGTTGACCAGTTTTTTTTTCAATGGGCCAATGGTGAACACTTCAGGACAAAGCTGATAGACCTCAAAGCAAATTTGTGACCAATAATTAGAGCAATTAATATCTTCTGCTATACATTTGTAATGACCTAAAGTATTGCCCTTACAAACGCCTCGGTGTGAGAAACTTTCTTACTCAGTTTGTCTCCCCGTGTGTATGTTTAATGATCTTTAAGTGCTTGTAAGAAGCTCATTTTGTGGTTGGTTAGTTAAAAATTGGCCAATCAGATTTGACTTCCTGACATTATGTGCACTGTAATTATCTTTGACATAAGTTACTTAAGATTTCAAATGATTCTTTAACAGCATCAGACTGGACACAAGAAATTCCTCCTTAGAGCGCTTTAACAAACAAAAACAGCTGAACAGTAAGAGGAGACATGTTGTATTTGTTGCTCCATTTTGTTTCCTGGAGCTGTGTTTTTCTGCTTCCTGTCGACAGCAGCCTAAAAGTGATGACGTGACATAACGTTACCTGAACAGTTACAATTATTTTAACAGTCAAAACGTTTTTTCCTTTTCTACTGAATCATCAGTAAACATCAGCTTCGTGTCAGAACAAAGACTTCTCTCTGGATTCAAGATTTTTACCAACGTTCACCAATTACAGGAAGAAACCTTTTGCAGAAACGACACTTTCTCCACCAACATTTTGCCTAAATAGACAAGAATGCAGTGCAGCAACAGCTTGCAATTTTTGCGGATCTGTCATCTCTGTAACATGTGAGAAACAAACCTATGTGGCGGCTTTTTTTTGTGCGGTAATTTGGGCGACTGGGGAAGGCGCTCGGCATCATCTCATCACTCTCGCTCGTTCATTATTTCCTCCACTAACACAAACACAGAGCTGTGGAGCTTTTGTTCAAAGTCTTCGGGGGGGAAAGACGGAAAATCAGTGACTGAAGCAGAGGTGGACGAGGCAGGTTGACAGAGAGAGTGGGCACAGCAGAGGAGGAAATTACAAAACAACTCATTCAATTCACAAATAGTGAATTCTGCCTTTGTTGAACACTGATTTTTTTGGGCTCAACCAGAAGTGGAGGTGTTCGATTAAATTAACCTTTTTATAGGTTTTGGTGGAAAAGGGGCCCAAACTTTGAATTATTTGGCTTCAATCCCATCAGCCACCAAAGGCTAAAATACATACTGTATGATGGAAATTCTTTTTATATGCGACAGATTTGTTTATCAGTGTTGTTTTGAGGGAAACACAATTACCGCCTGGATTATTTTCAGTATTAAACTTTTTCTTCAGTCAACAAAGTGCTTCATTCTTTCACTGCATGAAGGTTGTAGGAAGGTCGTCAGGTTGGCCGGTGGGTGTCCAGAGCACAGGATTTTGACTCTGCCAGACTACTCGCATCCTGAGCCCTGACTTCCTGGCGTCAACCTTTGGGCGGTGGGTGTGTGGCCCCCCCAGCCAATAACAGAGCGCTGGGTGTCAGTTAGCAGCCAGGTTACATCGCTGGCTCTCTGTCTGTGTCATGGATGTATAAAGAGCTGTGGGTGTGTGCGTCTGTTTGACGGAGGGTGGGGCTGAGCTACACACACATGCAGAACAGAGGGACGGTGGACGGGACGGAGCTCGCGCCACGGCTGCGTTCACACAAAATCTGGCAATGCGGCACCTTCCCACAGGGTTGTGTTTATTTGTGCTTTAGAACATAACCACTGCGAAACAATCAGAAAATAAAATGTATCTGATTCACCGCTTCTCGCTCTCTTCATTCACTCTCTCTCTCTAGCTCTCTTGACCACAGCTGCTCTCACTTTCTCTCTCTCTCTCACTTGTTGAGTCGGGTAGGAGGGGGCAACTTTGAACAGTGTGTTTACAAACAACAACCAACAAATCCTGCATAGTGCACCTTTAAAACATAAAATAATATAATAACTTTTCCTTAACATTAAAACATCAATCACGCTTTACTTGCTATGAGCCTATATTATAAGACAGCCATTGAAATATATCGTTAATAAATGTTTAGCAGATGTTTGTTTTGGTCTAATTATATTGATAGGTGATTTATTATTGATGTAATTCATGCATGTATTTCCTATTTCAAATTAGCAGTATATAAACATAATTTCTGGAAGACAGGGTTGAGGATTCTTGTTTCTGCATGACATATTTTTTGCATATTTGTGTTCAGTACGATGCATCAGAAACTAGTGTTGATTTGAAAGCTCTGAAGGCCACAAATTAGCATTCAACCTAATATGTCCGACCTTTGTAGCAGTTTGCATTTCTGTCCTTTTTCATGAGATGTTTGCCCAATGTTGTCTCACCCCCCCAGCAGATACAAGTATTTGAATTTTTGGCAATTTTTTTTCCTAAACTCTTGCTCCGTCTCTCCTCTGAGTCATTCTGTAGAGCGACTACACCTCCTTCCTCTGTACATCCTCCTTCCTCAGTCAGTCTGCAGAGTGACCTCGCTGAAGCCTGGCCAGTGAGATAAGCTCACACCTTTCTCTCCTGTCCAGCTCTCCTCCTCCTCCTTCCCTCGCTCTTTCCTTCAGCGCACAAGATTTCTTGCTCTGTCTCTCTCCCTCTCTCTCTCAGCATTTTGTGTTTCATTTTTCACTCTCTCTTTTCCGTCTCTGTCTCGCTTCTCTCCTTTATATTTTACCTTTCCGGCTCGCTTGTTCTCTATTTGTCTCTTTACAAGTCTCTCTAACAAAGTTAACATATAGCAGATCACCAAAGCGAAACACACCGCCAAGAGCTGTTTGTCTTGCCAGATGTGTGTGTGTGTGTGTGTGTGTGCGTGCGTGCATGTGTGTCTGTCAGAGGGGGGATTTGTGCTGACTGGTGAGGGTAAAAGATTCATGACCCAACAAAGCTTGTCAGGGCCACACACACACACACACACACACACATACACACACACACACACACACACACACACACACACACACAATTTTGAGACCAGGTGAGTCTGCAGATTTTGCTCTTGGTTGGAGACAAATGGAGAGAGAGGTTTTAAAGAAACTCTAAGGGGGAGAAAATGTGAGGGAGACAGAAAAATAGAGACCTAGGTGAGGCAAAAGGTAAAGAGAAGAGACACGGAAGGAAAAGGAGGCAGCTCATGAAGCAGAAAGGTCTTTCAACCGTTTAATACATGAGGGATTTCTCGGGCTGTGATGACACATCAGAGGAAATATACAGAGAGGAAGAAGGACGGAAGCAGAGCAGCAGAAAAAGACTGACTCGCCTTTCAAATCACGACTCTGTGCTGTGCTTTCAACTGGTCAAATTCGGGAAATCCCAGGTTAATTTGCCAGGAATTCCTGGTTGGCTGATAAATACGATCAACAGAGTCAGTCAAGGTCAGAGCTGGCGTGCGCCAAAGCACTTTGAACAACCGGCGGACAACATCACATGCAGCGTTTTTCTTTTTCTTCCTACAGCAGCAGGGCACACATCCTGAAACCTAATCTGATGTTCTGGTTTTAGAGCGACTTTGATTGACATTAAATGACAGACAGCGATGGTTGTGACTCCTTACAACCTGACTTTGTTAACATTTGTCCATTTCTTCCTCTCTGATTTTTCTTTATTTTATTCACAGAGGACAATGTCATATAAATAATCAAATATGAACTGTTCCTTTATATCCAGTGAACACTTTGGTGGGACCCAACCCAAGATGAGTTGTAGAATCTTATCTGGCTTTTTAACCCTCCTGTTATCCTCAAATATTACTAACACTTTTCACCCTTGGGGCCAATTTAACCCCATGGATATTTCCCTCCAAAAAAATGATTTGCAGATTATTATTGACCATTTTTTTGTGTCAGCCACTTTGTGTATTTGTTGAAAACATAAATAGCCCCTTGATAATGAAATCTTGACCTTTCCTCTAGCGCCACCATCAGGACAAACAGGCCAAACAGGCCAAAATTGGAATTAATTTATCTTGAAAAGTTTTCTTCCAAATCTTCTCACTTACTGACAACCTTAGTGACCACAAGAGTATGAACACTCTTGGTTTTGGTGATGATATGACGTTTCCTGCAGCGCCACCATCAGGTCAAACTTTCAGTTTTAGAGTTAGTGTAAAATCTTTCATTGAAATCTTTTCTAATTTGGGGTGGACATTCATGATTCCTCTTATAAACATTTACTTACTTATTTGCTGTTTGGTTGTTTTTGTATTGCTGTTGCTTCACCTTTAGATTTGGAAACTCCTGCCAACATGAGCAAGCCAATGTAGGCTTCCAAGTCAAATACATCCAAGTCTTTCCAACTGTCCCCATACAAACGCTTCCCCTCTAAATTTGTCATCCCAAGAACAATATTTTCAATCGATGGTGCTCAAATGATGACTTGATGTCTTCAACACGGCTGACTGCATATCTGTTGGGGCCTTGAACCATTTTGATAATATTTGCAGCGCTAAGTCTACCCTGCTGTTGAAGTGGGGAAAGGGACCATACTATGGTGAGAGAAATCATGATAATTTTATGCTTAATCAATTGTACCAATCAAATTAGGAAAAGTCATGAAATATGAAGTCAAACAAAAAAAGGCAACAATTATTTTTTGAATGATAAACATTGATTGGAGTCAAATTGATCCCAAGGATAATAGGAGGGTTAAGCAATTCAAGTCCTGTGTTTGCTAAATTAGAAAACTGGATGTCAGATTTCCAGTCGTTTGCTCTCTCACTCGATTCCTTTTTATGTCACATGGATGAGGTACTAGAAAAAAGCTAAACATTTTTTTCTTTTTCTTCTTCTTCTTCTTCTTCTTCTTCCTCTTCTAACTTTAGTCTAGGCAGCCAGGATCCTACGTCACTCCTCTGTCTATATCCAAAAGCAAAAAGCAAAACCAAACAACCTGACTGGAGATACTGAAACTATATATGGCAAACAGGTAGAAGCAAGGGTGACGAGGACAGAGTGCACCTTGCAAGGGTTTGTATCAAACCACTCCCTCACACTTGTAGCAGTGTCACATATCTGTTAATGTTAAAAATTAACAGCTATAAAAAAAAAAACAGCTTTTTTTTAATCACAGTGTAATCAACATGAAGACAGTTTTTCCTGCCAGAGTCTTGCTTGTTTTGCACGAAAACAATTTTTTTTTATGTCTTAGAATGAAAAGAGTTGTGTAGTGATCAACACTGATCCGTGTCAGTGGGAGTCCCCTGGCCTTGGCTCGGTTCAGCTCGGTTCAGCTCAGATCGGTTGGGTTGGGTTCGGTTCAGTTTAGTTCTGTTCATCAGCGTGAATCAGTGTTGTTGATGTTGCTAAACTCATCTAGTTGTGAAGTGTAGCAGAATCAATTACACGGCTAGATGCTCCCAATTAGACTAGGCTGATCAATGTCAGCCAAGATCACTGCATAATCTCTCTCTCACACACTCTCTCTCCCACACACACACACAAACACACACGCACAGACTGCATAGATGATTTGATAATTAAATCAATCTGAACAACTAGAGCTTCACTAATGAAGCAATGATCTCAGATGAATTTCATCTGAGATCATTGAGGGAAAGAAACCCTGTGTGTGTGTGTTCGTGCGTGTGTGTTCATCAAACATGCCTGTGTGTGTGAGTGTGTGTGGGAGACATATTGTTGTTTTGATTTTAGTCAGCATTTAGATGTGAGAGCACGTTTCCCCCTTGCACGAGAGACAGACAGTCCGACTGGTTCAGAGAAAGTGAGACACGCGAAGCAGAAGATGACAGAGCAAGATGAGAGACACAGAAAAGAAAAACAGACTAAAGGGAGACAGTATTTCTTCTGGAGGAGAAAACACCCATCACCTTGAGTGTTTATAGGAAGCCCTGGTCGCTTCTCTTTTCTAAGATCACCTCGTAAATCCAGGCACCCAGGAGACATCATTTCGTCTCTCATCGTCCAGCTTAATTTCCTCGTCGAATTCGATGAGAGTGACACTCGAGATTGTTCGCCCGCTCACATTAAACGGCCACTGATGAAAATATCAAACATGTCTTATAACAACTGGGAGATCCAGATGAGGTTGGGGGCAATTAAAGAGGGCTTGTTTCGACGTTCTCACAGCAGGAGGGTGACATCGCTCCATAATCACTCTGCTGACATGTGGATTCTTAACATCGGTCTGGACCGACCAAACAAGCATGAGTCGCGTGAGAAGTATTTCCAGCAAAATTTACTTTAAGTATCAAAAGTAAAAGTACTCACCAACAAACGTAATGGAGTAAAAAGTACAATATTTGTCTCTGAGATGTGGTGGAGCAGAAATGTAAAGTTGCATAAAATGGAAAAGTAATGGAAAGTAAAGTACCGTGATGTACTTAAGTAGAGTACTTAGTTACATTCCACCTGCTTAATGGACTTAATGTCACTCAGATGTAAAACCTGTAAGAATAATGAACAAAATATCTATGTAGGTGGTGAGAAATGTATTTTCTTTCAACTGCTGCTCTTTGTTCATGTGTCAATCACTGCTTGGACATTTTCGTGATACTCTCTCCCTCTCGCTGAAAGTGTGTGTGTGTGTGTGTGTGTGTATAGAGCATGGACTTCCGTGCATGTGTGTATGCTCTGATCTTACCAGTGACAGTTTGATTAAACCAACAGCGATGAAGTCACTCTGCTGCCTGGCTATGCTCCAACTCTGCGGGGTGCCTCCGGTGTGTGAGTGTGTGTGTGTGGGTCTGTGTGTATGTGTGCATGAGAGTTTGTGTTAATTGCTAATCACCAGCGTGTGGTTTGCTTTCTTTAACATGCTGCTTTGGCAATGAAAAAAAAAAAAGTCCTGATTAATGACATGATCCGTCACCCCGGCAATATGATGATTAACGACATGATTCATCACCATGGCGATACGATAGAAATAAAGCCATTAATTCTGCTGATCGGATGACAGAGGGGTGGTGATGGGGGTGAAAGAGGCAGACAGGCAGGCTGTAACACAAGAAAATGTGAAGGGAGAGTAGGAGGGACGGACGGAGAGAGAGAAACCTGAGATGAAGGAAGTAGAAAGAAAAAGAAAGGGAGCAAGAAAGCATGGAGAATATGTGACGGAAGAATGGAATGAAGAAAGAAATTGAGATTAAGGAGGCGATAAAATAAAATAAAAGAAGACAAAGGGGTAGAGGAGTGGAGGTTTTTAATTGGGAATGTCAGTCTGTCTCTGCTCAGGCTCTGGACAGGACGTCACATCGCCAGCTCCATCTCCTCTGCAGACATGAAGGGAGAGAGAGGAGAACAGAAAGAGTGGTGGAAATGTCAGTTTTAACAGGAGACTGATCAAGTCCTGCTTCCCTCACACATTCAAACAAGCCGCTTGTAGCCTGGTGCTTTAAACCGCCTGCTGAGGCTCCTACTGATATAAATATAGATATTTTACCAGTGACACAGAATACATCAAAAATCCTGTCTTAAGTAAATGAGTAGGAAAACATGTAACTGAATGAAGCCATGTACAATAAAGTGTGTTAAAGATTGAATTTACATCAGCACTTAATATGGAGCAGCTCATTTAGTCATCCATTTTTGCAGTTGAAACATTAACAGTTGTCGTCAAAAATATTTTTTTCCTCCTTTTCCTTTTCGTCTCTGTGTCTGTCTTGGATTGACAGTCGCCTCCAGTCAGAGCTACGTCATGAGAGACAAACACTACAAGTCATGGACGGACAATTTGCTGTTAGTGGTGCTGAGTTAAGGACCACGCCGGCATCTTACTGGACCAATGTGACATTTGCTGGGCTTCTCACATGCTGTTTAATAAGCAGCTAATTAGCTATCAGGATGGTCGTGTTGCTGCACTTTTCCTGTTGAGTGTTTGTTTGGTTGCTTGTTGCGAAGGTGCAGGACAATGTGTTGTTCTCTTGAATCCTCCTCTAGAGCTCCATCGAAGTGCACAGCTTTTTCTTTCTATAAATGATCAATTACTTGACGGAAGTGACTTTGACTGAACTGTACTGTTGCAGGAAACAAGGTGGCTTGATTTGGTCTCAATCTATGATCATAGTTTATTCGGAGTGCAGAAGAAATCTTTAAAAAATGTTTGACACATTCAGGAAAACAAAGAAACCACATGGGGGGAAAAAGCCCTTTTATATTTGAAGGCAACTTTTCCTGCACGACCAAGAAGCCGTCTCTCCATTATTTAAGTGAACATGCATTAACCTGCATTTTGAAAACTCTGACACTGAATCCATAATAAATGAATGCAGCTACAGTTGTGTCTGTGACTTGCTGTGTGCAGCTCCCCCCCAGACTGAGGGGTTTCATTAGTATTAGATTCAGTGGATAGTTGTTTTATAACCCGGACTAAATACAAGTGTTATAAAACATCAAAGAGTTTCAAAGAGTTTCATCAGTGCTGTTTTCAATGGAAACTTTCTCTCCATCTAAATAGGGAATCACAGCGTTTCATTATTATATCGGGTTTAGTGGGGTTTTGCTATTCAGACTTAAATGAGCGTCATTTAGCCCATAAATGTTTATTGAAGGAAGTGTGTGTGTGTGTGTGTGTGTGTGTGTGTGTGTGTGTGTGTGTGTGTGTGTGTGTGTGTAGTGTTTAGGTCTCCTGCTAGGTGTGGAAACACCAGTGTGCATCCATTTTGTGATTGATATGAAACCAGATTGTTTTGGTGTTTGCTGACAGGTGGCTCTGGAAGGACAAGGCACTTTTGGCTTTCATGCTGCTGCTGTGCGACTGTGTGTGTGTGTGTGTGTGTGTGTGTTAGAGGGTGAGTGAGAAAGCAAGAGAGCTGTATGAGAGTGATGGTGTAATGTGCGAGTGAACGTGTCAGGATGAAGTGTGTTCATGTCTGGCAGATCTCCTGTCTCCTGTGTTTATTTACACATGCTTGTGTGTGTGTTTGTGTGTGTGTATATATGACACCATGTGTACAGTGTATTTGTGCGTGTGTGGTGTCATCACACCTGCTTCTACATCGCCCAGTTCTGTCTTTCAGGAGGGAGGCCGGCTGTAGTAGTTGTTGTGCTTTCTCCTCCTGAACCTCGGAGACACACAGCGACTTTTACTAGCACACACACTTTGATCACCATACAACAGTGTGTCTTTGTGTGTGTGTGTTTATTTCTTCTGAGATGATGCAAGACTAGTTTTTATGGTCCAATAAACACTCTCAGGGTGCTAAAGCTTTAGCAGGCATCTTTGTGATCTAATTAAATACTGGACACACAGCGCTGAAACTGCCATCAGCCTTTTTCGTTACACAACGGTAAGTTAATCAAGAGGCTCATTTGGCAAATAATCAGTGTTTGCCGTTGAACACACTTTGAACACAGAAATAGAATCTACTTTATTCTTCTCCCATTTTTTCTCTCTGTTGTTGGTCTCTTATGCTGTTTTTTTGTTTGCTCCCTTTCTCTCTTGTCTTCCTATCTTTTCATTCCCTCTCCTCTTCCTTTCCTTCCTTATCTCCTATTCTCTCATCTCGTCTTTCCTTCTCTCCTCCTTGCCTTTCATTTCCTACTCCTCTCCGTCTCTCTTGCTCTCCTCTTCCTCTCTTTGCTTTTCCCTTTCACTTTGTTTCCTTTTCTTTCTTCTCATTTCCTCTCTCATTTTTTTCCCTTTTTTTCCTTTTATTCTTTACTTTAATTTCTTTCTCCTTGTCTCTCCTCTTTTCCTCTCCTCTTCCTCTCCTTTACTGGTGTCAAGACCAAAGACAAATTGGGAAATTGAAAGTTTTGACAAATCCGAAAAGCTGTTGTCAGCAGATTTGGACTCACACAACAGAATCGTCACTATATTTACATTACGACATGTGGAAATCTTCCTTAGAGGCAGGAACCATGAACCCATGGTGGGAGCTGGGACTGCGGATCCCAGGGTCCTGCTGGGTGTGACCTCAGCAGGAAGCAGGGCAGCTTCGGCCATCTTGAAGGTTTTAAAGGATTGGCCCCCGGACAAGTCATTTTCTAAGGAATGGAAAAATTTCACTCGGAGAAGCGAGGACAGGATGGACGCTTCAGAAGACAAGCTGAGAATTTGCACGCTTCTTCACTGGAGTTTTACCTTGAATTGTTTGAATTGCCTGAAATGTCTTGAATCAGGAGACCATCGAAGAGGCCCTCATGGTTAAGGCCGGATGGAAGTGAAATGTTGTGGGTGCATTTGACGATGTTGTGCACAGGAAGGGAGGGAGATTGGGAAATTTGTTTGAGCTAAAATATACCACCAAACTGGGAGGGTGTGTTTGGTAGATGACTGTGGACAGTGATAGCTCTTGCTCCATCATTGTACTGTATAAATACACATACACACAGAGACATATATACAGTTCTCAAACACTCGACTCACTCTCACAATCCAACACACATTCGCTGTAGGAAATGAGCTAATCACACACTGAGTCATCGGATGAGGATTACTGTCCTCTTCTCTCCTCTTTTTCTCTTCTCTTCTCTCCTCTTCTCTTCCAGTCCAGTAATGGTACCATCATGTATATTCTATGAGTGATAAAAGCAGAGGGGAGCAACAATAGGCCAATTTGTGTGTGTATGTATGTGTGCGTATGAGAGAAAGAGAGAGAGAGAGATGGAGTGAGAGAGCATGGCGTCAAACAGATGGCTAATGGTTTTCCTTTAATAAACCGCTGTACCGCTCTTGGATGATTCGCCTTCACACGCAAACAGACAGCCATGACTAAGATTAGCCTGAGGATAAACACAACAATAAACAGAGGAGAGGAGAGGAGGAGAGGAGGAGAGGAGAGGAGGAGAGGAGAGACCATCAGAGCTATAATTTCACGTCCTTACATCATTCATCTCTCCTGTCCAGGGAACTGACTGTGTGTGTGTGTGTGTGTGTGTGTGTGTGTGTGTGTGTGTGTGTGTGTGTGTGTGTGTTCTTTCATTCATGCCTCTCTTCATGCATGTTTGTGTGACTCACAGGTGTCAGTTTGTGCTCACCTGTTTCTCATACACCGATACATCTCTCTCTCTCTTCTCTCTTATTCTCTTTTGTCACACCCCATCATTATTTCCTTCGTCTTCTAGCCCCTCATCCCTCAAACCATCACTCCTCCTGAAAAATGCAGGTTTGATATTTTTGCGTGTGAATGTCCACACACAGACTCTCGTGCGATGGTGATGGGAACATGAAGGAAATTTCAATCTCTCATAAAATGTTGTATTTGTTTGATAGATAAAAGTTTGTCATTGTCTTTTATCCAGTTTACTGTTTTTTAAATCTACTTTCATCTATTTATTTCTTTTTAAAATTATTTCACTGTCTTATTATCAGCTTGTCAATCATCTGTAAAGCACTTTGAATTGTACTAACCTGCATGAAATGTGCTATAGAAACAGTTTGATTGATGGATTGATTGATTGATTGATACATGTTTTTGTGTGGGTGTTTTTTATTACTCATATCCATCCAAATGTCCGCAGAAATTAAAGGAATATGTATTTCATGTATCCATCTGAGGAACGTTATCATCACCTTATTGGTCCTGCAGATCTGTTTTTGTCTGCTGCCATTTTCTGCCCCTTCAATGATGAATGTTTAAGTCACATGCTTCATGTGTGTCACGATTTATTCACTTCCTTTGTTTCCATTGCACTTAGGCACATTTTGTTTTTAACAATGAAACCTTTTTTTTGTGATTTTATTATTTTATGCATAAAAATAGATTCATGTAAACACACTATTTGTGTGTGTGTGTGTGTGTGTGGTTGTGTCTAGGGGAGAAATGTAAAATCAGTGGGTTGGCTGCAAGTAGTCTATGAAGTAGACTCAGGAAGTAACTCTACTAATTCTAATGGACATTTAAATCTAGCGGATGGTTACACTTTGGGTAATAACTTTCACCCTCATTTTCCTTTCCAAGTTATTTAATATTATGGTTTAACTCATGGATATCAGAGATCTTGCATCCCCACTTTGCAGCAATAGTAAAGACTGTAAGGTGTCATATATGATAGACAGACATCTGCTTGCATTGACTGATTTCAGCACTCAGTCAAATCATGTGTGACAAATCACGTTTGTTTACAGTAACCTGTTTTCTGTTCACTCTTCCGTTCCTTCTGTGACATGTGCTCTAACTGGCAGTGTTGTCTACAGGCTAATGGTTTTCATGTTATTAATGGAGATGAGATATAACTGTGCATGACAAATGGAAAAGAACCATTTGATTAGAGGCTGTGGGCCAGACAGCTGTCCAAAAACATTAGTTTAAATAGAAAACAGCTTGATAAATTCAATATTTAGGAAGGCCTGTGTGCTCTCTCTGTCTCTGTCTCTACGTCTCATGCTTCTGGGTTTCTCCCTGAATTCAACTTTGCAAGACAAACCTAAATGCACAACAACAACACACACTGGCCTTGCATGAGTTCAGCGAATTTAGAAATGTAGATGAAATGAAAATGCAAGGATTTTTGTCGTGACCTTGATTTGTACAATTTGCCAACAAGCTCACCTAAAATCTTCTTACAGCTCTGGTCTGGCTCTTTCTCCTAAGACCGACTCAGTATGCGTCTGTCAGACTTTAAAGTGAAATCTGATCTGTGTATAAACTGTGGTTTCTCCTTTTAACGTTATGGTCACATGTAATGTGGCTGAGACTGACTCAGAGTTGCTCAGCCAGCGATAGACACAATGAAATAGCTGTTTGGGGCCCCTTGATGAGGAATTTCCAAATGATCGAATCACAAATGCTGAGTCCTCGGCTCACTTTTTCAAACCACTGGTAAATTCCCATTACATCTCATTTTAAGTGAGAGAATAAAAATGTGTGTCAGGGTTTGCTTTATTGATGAATCTCACCATTTTAGTTCTGAGTGAGGCCACTTTCATATGTCGTCCTACATAGCTTACATTTGGGACAGACTTTCCTTCTGAAAGTGTCCAATGCTCAACGGTCTTTGAATTGCCTCTAAAGAGATTTCTCCAAGTTTCTTTGAGGAGAACTTTCCTTGTTTCCTGTCTTATGTGTTAGAACCACAGCTGTTGTTTTGTATGTAATGAGGCTATACAAATGAACTTCAAATGGCATCGTCTTTGTGGCAATGCAGCGTCCGTGTAACATCTCTACTTGTGTAACTTTGCCAATTTAGTACTGGCAGATGCAAAGTTGGAGGAAGATCTGAATATTTGATCTATGAAGGATTTGAAGTTCTGCTTTTGTGCAAGCAAAACCTGTGGGTGCATGTTGAAAACATTTAAAACAAGAACATTTAAAAAATGGCCAATAGCTTCAGACTGAAACAAATCTAAACTTTATTATGAAGATTTTAATGGTGTTTATAGGTTTTTAGGACATTTAGTGCATCTTTATCTCAAGATTTTAATTTTAATTTTGGTAATCACAACCTAATTGTACCCTAATGTGATGTGCTTATTTATTTGATCTATTATCCCATCATACGAAAATAACAATGTACTCTCTCTCTCTCTCTGTGTGTGTGTGTGTGAGATGTTAGTAAGGAAATTAAGCACTTCTGAATTGTGCTGTTGAGGTAAATTACAAAACAGTTTCTCATATCTGTTCTCCAGAGGCAGCTGCAATACTGTCACAGCAACCTAGCTAGCTTATTACAGCTATAGCTTTATTGATCCACACACACACACAAACACACACATGTATGTTACACTCAGAGTCAAAACACCTGCATGCAACAAAGTTATGCTTTGGAGAATAGACGGACACACACCCATGCTGTGTGTGACACGTGCAAATGCAGATACAAAAATTGTTTGTGTCCACACATTCTCTGCACACACACACACACACACACACACACACACACACACACACACTCACCTTGGGTCATTAAGGACTCCTACCAGTGTGTCCTGTAAGCAGTTTATTTCCCTGGTGGACCGGTAATATACCGCTGTGTTTGTGTGTGTGTGTCGTCGTGTCAGCTGTTTTGTGCCTGTTAAGCCAGAGTTACAGTTTCTTAGTTGGCTTGGGAACACTTTGTTAGCTAGCTTCGGGACGGGGACATGCTGAAAAATGATTGCACAGGAAATTGGTTAAAGGGAAAGTTCAGGTTTGGTCATTCTTTACTTCCTGCTTTGACTTTTCTTCAGTGTCAGTAACGTGTTAATCTCTGTAATCAGATATCTGCACGTGATTTTTTTCAGTTTGTAGGCCATTTGTAGTCCGTGTAGTATTGACCAATCATGTGTGATCAGGCTTTGGTTGCATGCAAGTAAACAAGCTGATATGGGTTTGTGATGCTTAGCTGAAATATCGAGTTGTTGACGAGTTTGAATCTCAGGTTGCAAACTCTCACTTCTATTTTGCTGTAGGTGCTGCAGAAATTAAGTATTCATTCAATTCGTTAATCTAAACTCTCAAGCCGTACTAAAACACATGTTTGTCGTATAGTTGTTTGTAGCTGTTCGGTTCTTTACTGTGAAAAACTGTATTTATATAGCACTTTACAAAACCCTATTAAAAGATGAAATATGAGACACAGAAGATATAAAAGAAGGATAATTAACTGAAAGATGTACTGATTCACTTTTTATGAGACTTTGTGAGAGAGTTTAGGTGCAACAACAGCAAAAGCATTATAGCCTTTAGTTTTCAGCCCTGTCCTTGAAACAGTCCAATAAATGCAAATTGCCACCTCAGTTCGGTCACAATGACTGGTTTCTCATATCGTGCAGAGACTGAACAGATTATATTAAACATTTGATTTTTATCAACTGGAATCTGGACAAATCTGAATGTGATCCAGCTGTCTCCGATGGCTCATGTAATGTGTAAAAATTCCTTCAAACGTCTCTTTTTAAAGCCTTTTTGAAGTCCTCTAATGTGGTTCTGGCTTAAACATTTTGACTTCTTACAACTGAAATGTGGACAAATCTGAACATGTCTCTGCTTTCTAAGTTGATAACAAAAAATGTAACAGTCAGAGGCTGGTTCTCAACTGGACCCAGAGCAAGACACACATACACTGGATAAAACTTGAAATAAGTCGACAAAGACAAGCAAAGAAACATGAGGTTTAGAGGAGCACACAACGGATGGCCGACAACACCGGCGGAGGAGTGGAAACAATCTGGTAGCTTGCAGGTGAATGAGGAGGGTTTTGAAGCTGCCGCTGATGAGGAGAGATTAGAGACAGGTGTGTGGCTTGAGAGCACCTGGAAACCACGCCCCCAGCCTGTGGAAGAGAGCATGGATGGACAAAAAGAAAAAGAATAAAGATGACGATTTATAAATGTGTGTCTTCTCTGTTTGCAAAAAAAATGTGATTGTCATAGCCTGCAAATGCGTTTCTAGCTTTAGGATAAAAACCACCAGTCCCAAATGTAGTTTTCCTGCGGTGTGGATTTGATCAGTGCCGTGTTCAATACACATGATCGCCGTGAACAGGCTTCCAGTCAAGCTGCCGCTTTTGAGATCAATGGCTAAAACACTCACTGATGCTCTCTCTGTTTATGGGAGAAGCTGTTATGTAATGATTATTTTTCAGACAAGTTAAAGGTTCTTTCTTTCAAACGGAGAGGGTGAGGAGTAATGTGGGTGAAAGGATGAGAAAGGGAGAGAGGGAGATGCTACAAGAGGGCGAATGAGACAGGACAGGAGGAGGAGGGAGAAGCTCTGCAGCAGCTGGAATTGATTTTTTAGGAAGCGACGGAGAGAAGCAGGAAACTGCTGCTACATCCCCTCGAGCCTCCTCCGACACACACACACACACACCTGTGAGAACACACCTGCACACACACAGTTTGCTGATTCTGCACATGACACACACACTCTCTCTCACACACACACACACATACCTCTGCCTCTCCGAGTCTTTCCTTTTAACCTTGCGCAAACCCACTCTCAAATCAGCAGAGATTACCTTTGAAAATGTTTCTTTGTTGGGTTTTTCTTCCCATCAGAGTCGCTGAATTAGCTCTCTGGTAGAATCTGTTACACTTCAAAAGGCAACACGGAGCGGAAGTAATGAAAAATACCTGTGTGTGTGTGTGTGTGTGTTTGAGTACAATTCATTACAATGATATTGATCTGCTAAGAGGAAAAGCTCTGATATTACTGCTGCCACTGTTTCCTTTGGAGGCCACAACAGCATTTTGATTTATGACGAGTCAGCAGGAATTTATTTGGCTTCTTCTTGGCGCCTTCTGGAAAGAATAACCGGCTGCGTGTTTTGTATGTTTAAGCTGCGTTTCTGGAAAATTGAGCGTGTGGATCATGTTTTTTTTTGCTTGTAGCTGCCATGTCTATGCCATTTAGAATGCTAAAGTCACAGATAGAGGCTTAGCACTGCTGATCTGCCAGCGACATTTCGTTTCATTTCAGCCAGCAGGACTCCCCCATCGTGGGCTAGAAATGACAAGCTGCCCATCTGAAATCTATCTGCAATCAAGGACCTGTTGTTTTAAAAGTCACTAAGAAACGTGTTGGTAAATCTTCATCTATTGCAATCGTAACTAAGAGGGGCCTAAAAATCTGTTCTTTGATTTTCAAGTTTTCATTAAAAATATGCCCGCTCGAACTAATTATACTCAGGACAAAGCAAGAAAAATCACCAGCTCACTCCCTGGTTGCCTCAATAACTGGTCTAATAACCTCAGCAGTAGGGTAGAAACATCCTCCCATTGCTTGTTGAAAATTTCTTTCTGCTACAGAAGAAAACTCGAGCTGCAGATTCATCCTCACCTGGTCTGTTGACTTTAGACTTTCTAAAAGACTAAACCTGAAAATGAACTGTTGCTTGAAATAAATAAGTCTGAGGTTTTCTTTTACCGAAGCTCAGTGGTGTGAACGTGTGTGAACTGAAAGTAATGAAAAACACGTACGATTGCTCGACCAGCTTAACCCACGCAAATAAATGGAAAACTAAACTGAATGTGTAATTTCTGCAAGAGGATGTAGTGTGTGTGTAAAGACTCACCTGTGTGTGTTTCTACGCTAACCACACCCACACAGGAAAATGCTATATAGAGTATCTGTAAGATGATAAAAAAAAAAAAACTAAAGCTCCTGAAAACGAACGAGCGATTCTTCAAAGTGAATCAACAGTTGTAGAGAGTTCTCGGTAAAATGAATGGAAATATGAATATGGATCAGAGCGCTGCCTTTTCTGCCCTGTCAGCTTTTCTTGTTTTTTTTTTTTAAGAAGCATTGCAGCACCACAGACCTACTTTTCCTCGTAGCCCTGCATATTGCACCAGAGTCTGTTGGAGACATGCAAAACTGCTCTGAGCAGAGTGAAAGTCAACATTTGTGTCACTGTTTCAACTTTCAACAAAATAAAGTTACAACATTGTGATTCCTTAAGGCAGGAAAGCATTTACATTCACTCAAATGGTGACCCGTGTGAGTAAATGTATGTAGTAATTTATATAAGTTTATGTACTTGTGTATTTTTTAATTTGTGTCTTTGATATGACTGATTTGATTCTTTCAGAAAAATGTAAAAAATAAGAAAATGAAGATTGGATTTTGTTGTTTTTTTCCCCCACATTTGTACATTTGTTGGACAGTTTTGCAATGAGCTTAATACCACGATCATAACAGCTGCTATACTCAGATCCTCCATTTTATATGAGGCATAAAAAAACAACAATACAAATACGTGGCAACATGTCTGACCGTGTTTCTATTTAGATCTGACTTTGCTTCAGACTGACAGCCCAAGAGTCAAGTCCCGCTACAGGCTGTTTCTCCAACAAAGGTCAGAGGTCACGACAGCTTTCTCGTTAGTCCAAATATTTTGTGACAGACGGCGGAGATCAGACCGAGGTGAGAATATTGACAGAGAGTCTGCTGTGCAACACATTCAAATGTGGGTGGACTCACATTTTGTTTGCAATATTTAATATATTTCAGTTAAACGCACTTTGAAACTACAGCAAGGTGATAAAGAAACGAGCTGGCGTGGGATAATTTATGAATCAGGAGGATGTGGTAATGGCAGATAGATTCACAGACATGACACGGATGATAGTGCAATAGAGGTTTTACTGTTTGAATAAATTGAAACTGACAAGTGTAATTTTTTTTTTCTACTTGCATTTATCAAGCTATTTTAGAGGCAATTTAGATCCCAATGAAGTCCATTCTCCCAAAGCAGACACACACACACAGACTGAGAGATGTGTATTGGTAACATACATCTTCATTAGTGTCCAGTCATATCTCTGTTCTTCTCACACTTTGTGGCTCCAGTTTCTTTGTTTCTCGCTCCCTCATGAATGTTAAAATCTCCCAGTATTAACACTCTGTCATATTTAGGCATAATGACTGAGAGACACTCAGAGGATTGTTTAGTCAAATTTCCAGTTAATCATGGATATGCTCGCTTAACCTCACGCAGGAAAACACTCTCGAGAGTGAGAGAGAGAGACAGAGGCAGGAATGAGAAATGTGACTCCATTTCCATTTTATTGCAATGAGTAGAATTTATGGCAACAATTTTTCCTGATTGATGTTGAGTTTGAAGGCAGCGAGCTGAGGCACAAACGGAAAAAAATGATCTCTGTAAATATGAGCTTTAAATTGAGCTTTTTGAAGATGACAAAAAAAGTCTTTTGGACTCAAAATAAAATAATGTCTTAGTTGATTTTTAGTGTAGTGGAGGTGGAGGATGAGCTCCCATATAAACAAAATCAGACATGTCCTCCTAATGAATGTTAATGAATAATGATGCCAGATCAGAAAATGGTGAAAAAAAACAACAACAATTTGTTGTTTAATTAGCAGAAACTGCAAAATAGTGTAAAATAGCTGATAAGAAATGTCACTTAAAACCACAGGTGTCAACCTCGAAGTGAAATTACGATTCATCCCACACAATTTTATGCACCAAATTTCCTGCCAACCCATCTAATAGTCGCTAAAATAATTCACCCAAAACTATAAATGTCCACCTGCTGATGATGCTGGAAGAAAAGTGGAGGGTTTCCAATGTAGGCAGGGTTCATCATCTGGGAACTACGAACGTCTATGCAAAATGATCCATACATATAAATATATGAATCCAATAATTTTCCCCACTAGAGAGAAGGTTCTTAGAAAGCAGATTGAACTATTATGTAGGGAAACAACTACATGGCAAACAAGTGTTAAAGAAGTAATAAAAAAGAAAGAATCAATTAAGCATTTAAAAAACATTATTACTAACAGATGAGACACAGCTCACCTCAGAGATTCAACAGGTAAAGAAGCATCATGAAGCAAAATAGTAATAAGATGAATAGTTTGAAATGAGCTTGTCTCTTTCCTCCATTCAGTTATTTATAGTCGCAGTTTTTTCGCTTTTGGGCCTGTGAAAACTTATTTCCCCTGTTGAATATTCAGCTCACGTCGCGTGTCTGAATGTTTTGACATCTCACTCCTGAGTTGTTTTGCCTTCAAGACAGATTAGCGGGCCAGTGATTTGAAAACAAGCACGGTGACCCCGGTAAATAAGTTCAAGTAGTTTGATGAAATCTGTTTGATTACAGTCATTCTTCTCCGCTGCCTCTTTGTTTTTATGAGCACCTCCTCAGATACTGTTAATCAGAAGCCGCTGTATTTAGCAGACATTCATCAACACAATGCTCCCTCTCCCACTGTTCGCCGCCGCACACATTTCCTCTTTATCACAGTGAAATGTCGTGAACTGAGCTCAGATTTCTCTTGGATGGGGTCTTTACTCAGTCAACCAAAGGCTAACCAGCTAATTAGATCTCTGACTACCTGCTGTGTTTGCCCTTGAGGAAGGCAGTGGTTTAATACCAGGGAGAGAGAGCGCAGACTTTTGGGCAAGGAATGTGTGTTTGACTCTGTGTGAGTGTGTTTGTCTCCTTGCACGTGCATGTGTTTCTGAGAATGTGTGTGGTTGTGTGGATCAGGGGTGTCAAACTCAATTTCATCGTGGGTCACGTCAGCGTTAGGTTTGCCCTCAAATGGCCAGTTGTAAATGTAAGACAATACAATTGTATCTATATCACATAATTGTCTCTGCAGTTGATTAATAATGATCTTATAACAATTGTAGTAAGCTCTAATAGCAAAAATCTTGCAAGAAGACATCCAATCATGCAACAATGATCTATTAAAAAATGAAACAAAGTTGTGTCTGTGACCAAACTTGAAAACGGTTACCTGCTCTCACAGTGACGTCATACTCGTGGCTCTGTACTCTACTGTCAGGCACGTTTTACAGAAATGATTTGCAGCAGTGTTTCTCATCTTTCAAAAAAAAATCTCCAAACTTATTCTACACTTGCGCGTTATGAAAGTTTGGTGCTGCGACGCGGTACAATGCCACCTCCGTCGCTGTTTGATCGCGGCCTGCTCTGATGAAATGACGAGAGACACAGGAGAGGGAGGAGGGAGCGCTCGTTTTTTGTGTGCGCGGCAGCAGGCGGACAGTAAGCGCGGCGCGGACAGAGACAGGAGGAGAGAGAAAAGTTACAGTGGCAGCTCCTTGAATGCATAAAATACGATACAAATATTTTTTGCAACTTCTGGCGGGCCACATAAAATGAGATGGCGGGCCGGATTTGGCCCGCGGGCCTTGACTTTGACACATGTGGTGTGGATGAAGGTTGATCATGTGTTTGCTTGAGTAGATTTTTATTTCTAATAAATTTTAAAAAAAAGCTTTTCAACTTTTAACATGACCTGACCAGTTATGGCCTACTTCTTCCTCAACACCTCCATTTTGAACATGAGTTGTCTGAATAAATGGATAAATGTAATCTGTGCTCTGTAAATTTTACCAAAGATTGGCTGTGAAGGCTTTGTGTTTTTAAAAAAAAAAATACTGTCCTGGGGGAAAACAATGACTGATTTTTTCAATTAAAGAAAAATTTCACTGTTGTAAATAACGGTAAATCAACAACACTTCAACAGACCACACTATTCACACATACAAAGACAATAATGTTCATTTAAACAATTTATATAGTATTAAGGTTGTAGCTTGCAGTGAAACATGTTTTTAATGTTCTTCCATTTGAAAGCATGAGGGACAAAGAAAGCCATTTTTAAAAAATAATGCAGTCTTGTTGACTGGTCCAGGCCCTTTGATGTTGTCAGGTTACTGCGATTCCATAAGAATCCATTTTAGAATCACTTCCTGCTCTAGGTGTTCATATTTTCTCCTCACTCCACACACCTGTTGAGACTCTTGAGAGAAACCAGTGAACCACAAACTTTGGAAGAAGTTCTCGAAGATATTCAAGATGAGCTCAGTGTACAACGATCTCCGTCTGGAGGGACACTTTTGTGATGCCGTCCTCAAAGTCGAGGACATTGAATTTCCGGTCCACAAGGTCATTCTCTGTAAATGCAGCTCGTACTTCCGGTGAGTTGGTTATCTGATATCAGGGGGGGAAGCTGATGAATTTATAGCCTTCAAATAAGCAGAAAAACAAAATAATAGCTAATAATGATTCAGACATCAGTTCAGATGAAGGTTTTTGCTGCCACTCTGTTGTGTACAACTAATAACTAATTTCCGTGCCTTGAAAAGTTATTTTATTAGAAAATTACTATATACTGGACTTCATAATAGTTAAGATAATATATACATTCATGTACAGTCATTTATCTTAAATATTGAGGGTATTTGCTTCCTCAGTGTTGTGGTTTAAAAGCACATGCATCCTGGATTCTTCTCCTGTCTCAGTCACATCTGACTCTTTCTGCTATTTACTTCTCTTTTTAACGTTGTCACGTCTGTTCTGAAAAAGTGCTAGAAGAAGTTTTGATCGTTCAGTTTTCGTTTCAATCCTTAACTGTGTCTTCATCCTGACCCACAGAGCTCTGTTCAGTCACTGGTCAAAACCGGACAGGAAGTTCTTCGACATCCCGGACCTGTCGGCTGACATGATGCAGCTCATCATAGACTTTGCATACACCGGCTCTGTTACTGTGACAGAGGACAATGTGCAGAAGCTGCTGCTCACGGCCGATCAGCTCAATGTAATGGAAATCGTGCAGACCTGCTGCGACTTCCTGAAGGAGAAGCTCAGCCCAAATAACTGCATCGGCATCTGGCAGTTCTCTAGCATATTCTTCTCCATCGAACTGCGACGCAAGGCCTTCCGCTATATCATTGATCACTTTGAGGAAGTCGTTTTCTGCGAGGAGTTCCAGCATCTGTCTGTGGAGCACCTCGCTGACATCATAGAAAGAGACGACCTCAGAGTGAAAAGTGAGAGCATTGTGTTTGAGGCCGTCCTTCGCTGGATCAACCATTCACCTGAAGGACGAACAGGGCACTTTGCTGTGCTCTTGCCTAAGGTAGTCTAATGTCTCTAGTCTAATCTTCAGATTTAGCCAAAGTAGTTATCATGATGGCAGCAATAATCAAAACTGTAAAACCAACTGTGTGCTTTCAAACCTGTACATTTTGTCTGGACCAAGGAATAAAATTATTCTCTCTTGCGTGTTAGTTTTGGTCTGGTTCTTCTGACTGACGAATTCCAAACAAAATAAGAGCTGTAAGCTTGAAGTCAGTTAACTTACTGATTATAGATAGTTTACGTTCTTGATCCTGTTTTCAGTGGGAACAAATGAGCTCGATGTCACAATCAAGCTAGGAAAAGTCAGAAAGTGTTGAGAGACATACTAACACTGCGTTTGTTGCTTTGAACATTTTAAGGAATTTGCTGATAATAATGAAAACAGAATATCACCTGTCTTCTTGCTTCATGATGAAATTCATGAGTCAGCAGAAAAATCAGCCTCAGGTTAGCATGATAAGATGGCAACAGAGGTGTGGACACTCAAGTACAACAGTCCAATGTTTAATTCAAAGATTCTGTCCCGCTTTCTCTGTGCAGGTCCGGCTGGCCTTCACAAGCCTACATTACCTCACAAATACTGTGATGTTTAGTGAGTTGGTGAGGAGTAACGCTGAGTGCACGCGCCTGGTCAATGAGGCCATCAGGTTCTCAGTGCATGGTGTTGACAACCTCGTCACTCCACCTCGTCCCCGCCTGCCCACCGACATCCTGTTGGCCATCGGAGGCTGGCGTGGCGGCAATCCAACAGACATCATCGAGGCCTACGACGTCCATGCAAACCGCTGGCTCAGCGTGACAAACTCTCTTGAGAATCCTTGCGCTTATCATGGCACAGCCGTTCTTGATGGGTTCATCTACATTGTCGGTGGCTTTGACCGGGTGGACTACTTCAACCGCGTGCACCGCTTTGACCTGCGCACGCTCACCTGGCATGAGGCAGCACCCATGCACTTCCGTCGCTGCTATGTGAGTGTCACCGTGCTGAACGGACACTTGTATGTGCTGGGAGGTTACAATGGCCGTACACGACTCAGCACTGCAGAGCGCTACAGGCC
The DNA here is from genome assembly GCA_037975185.1 of Centropyge bicolor. Classification (NCBI taxonomy): domain Eukaryota; kingdom Metazoa; phylum Chordata; class Actinopteri; family Pomacanthidae; genus Centropyge; species Centropyge bicolor. The sequence goes on from JBBMOC010000005.1 coordinate 10,447,875, forward strand.
CGAAACCAACCAGTGGAGCCTGATCGCACCCATGAATGAGGCGAGGAGCGACGCTAGCTGCACAACACTCTACAACAAGGTGGGTGATAGGGATGAGCCGGATACTCGTTTCAGACGAGTATCCGTTACGGATAAAGCATGTTTGACGAATACGATTATGATACGAGTAAAATATGTTAATATCTGTGCTCGTGCAGAAGGAAAATCCTCATTGTGGAACTGACTGTCTTCTCTCTGCGCTCTGTGATTAGCCAGTCAGTCACACACAGCGCCCGCCCCTCCCTACACAGACACGTCTCTGCCATAGACTGTATGGTCTCTGCACGTCTCTCCCAACCTGCTCCCAACATACGCGCGGTGCATTTGACAAGACAGAGCTGAAAACGGCTCGCGTCGCGTCGGTAAATGCCTCCGCTCCGCTCCGATTTTTTTTTTTTTTTTTTTTTTTTTAACCGTCTGCTTGCTCTTAGTTTGGCTGGTGATTTGAAGTCAGTTGAAAAACTTTGCTCAGACTGAACGCGGTGCTTTTGAGAAGAAGTGAACAAGGCTGACATTATTTCCCTGTTTGCCATCACTAGATGTTTGCATGAATCATGAAGTTCACACAGATCATTAAAAAATAAACAGTCTCACAGACCATTTACACACATACACACATATAGCTGTAGCTGAACACACAAAGTAGCCTGTATTAATATTTTTATTGTATGTGGCTGCATGCAGTATCTGAAACTTTCTCTCTGCAGTTCATGAAAATAATATTATAAATATTATGGAGATATACTGTATATAGGCTTTGAATACAGTAGATTAGCAACTTCTGATCAATCCATATCAATTTCAGACTTAAAATAATGTACAGTTTTAAGCCTCACCCATTTCTGCATTCACTTTAGGCCCCGCCCACTCCGAATACAGATACAGATACAGATAATGTAGATGGTTAAACAGATACGAATACAGATACAGATAGTGGTGTACTCGCTCATCCCTAGTGGGTGAGATGAAAGAGCAGGTGAAAATAATTATAACAGTAAAAGAGAGTTGTGTGATGGCGGCTGGAACGTTTGATTTTCTAACTATTTGAAACAAGACTTTGTGTTGACAGTAAAGCAACCAGCAAATCTGTAAAGAAACCAAACTATTAGATAAAAATTGAGGTGCAATTTTTTGAAGTAGTGTTGAAGTGTGTGGAATAATTGGCTAGAAGGTCTTTCGCAAACTATATCAGACGAATTCATGATGTTACTGTGCAGTACTATACTTCATTTGTCTGAGCAGGAAGGTCCATATGTTTGCCTGGGGCTGGTTGTGTGTTCTCTGTTAAGGAAGCAAAGACAACTGTAAAGACAATTTTTATTGCTTATCAGTTGACACCTATTTGCTGAAAAGCTAACATGACAGGTCATCTCTCTATCAGTTCAGTTTAGATGTTAGGTCAAACTACTTGTTAGGTCAAAATACTTGACATATATATATAATCTGTATTATTTGATTTATTTCAGGAAACGTAGTTCCACAATCCTGGAAAAGTGCTAAATTACTTAATGACCCTTCTGTTCTCCCCAGGTGTACATTTGTGGTGGTTTCAATGGGAATGACTGCCTGGACAGTTGTGAATATTACAACCCAGCGGACAACAACTGGACAATGTTCACAAACATGAGCAGCGCGCGCAGTGGAATTGGCGTCATTGCATATGCCAACCATATCTATGCAGTAAGTACATAAGACACTGCTGACAGCCACGTAACATGAACTGTGTGAAGTGTGAAGAGCTTTGGTCAGTAGTTGTTTTGAGTTGGTTAAGCTAAAGTCAGGCAGTCAGTAAAGACATTAAGATTATCCTCTGGGAACCATGATGAAAGATGGAAGGTCAGGTTCACCAAAGGCAACTCGAACCTTCAAAGATCCATAATGAGTTGATCTGTAGGTGCAAGTGATTCCACAGAGGAAACACAAGAAACAAACATGGACAGTCTAATCCAACATTTATTCATTAATACAACTGCCTTTTACTTTATATGTACGTAATTTATTTCTCAGTCAGAGACTCATTAAGGGCAAGCACTGAGAAACTGGTCATCTTTCATCCTTTTAAACACTTGACTCTCTTTTTTTACTTTTCCTCTCAAAGGTTGGGGGCTTTGATGGCGACAGCCGCCTGAGCAGTGCTGAGGCCTACAACCCCTTGACCAACACCTGGCATGCAGTGCCCTCCATGTTCACCCCACGCAGCAACTTTGGCATCGAGGTGGCTAATGACCGACTCTTTGTTGCCGGAGGCTTTGACGGCGTCACCACCTCATATAAAGTCGAGTACTACGACTCAGTAACTAATGAGTGGTCTGTGGCCCGTGACATGGAGTATTTCCGTAGCGCACTGAGCTGCTGTGCGGTGTCCATGTTCCCCAACATGGCCAGGTACATTGTCCCTCGTGACAACCAGGAAGCCTTACAGTTTGCGGTGGAGGACTGGGACGAAGTCGATTAATGCTCCTGTACAGTGTCAGCACAGTCCTGCCCTTTGCCACCATCCATCCTGTCCTGAAAGAAAAATAAATTTCACCAAACATCAAATAACTTGAGTGATTTCTATAGTTGTTAAGTTTGTTTGTGAACTTGTTTGTGCTATGTGAGAAGTTTGTTGTGTCCAAGTTGCAGATCATGGAAAACGTATCATACTGGTGTGGTAAAAATAATAATAATATGACAAGGTATTAGTTGAATATTAGGAGAAATGATGCATGAATATCGGACCCCAGTCTGGGTTCGGGAGGCAGACACCCTTTGCACATTTAAGAGTAGGCTTAAAACCTTCCTCTTTTCCCTGGTTCATGTGTCACTGGATCTGCAGAGTCCGGACCTGTGTTTACAAGCCTCTGACTGACAATATGTCTCCATTCAATACTGTTATTTTTGCTATCAAATATTCCACCATGCTCTCACATTATTTTTTCATTGTGGTGCTAATGGGCCAATTGACCCATTGAGCCAGAGAGACAAAAATCAGAGTGGAGGAGTAAAAGAAGACTAAAGAGTAAAAGATAGAAAGAGGGATGGAGGAGAGAAACATGCACAGAAAAATGACTGAGAGATTCAGTCAGAGTACAAGTTGGTGCTGTTACATGACTTTCTGGCTGATGTCAAGGACTGGATGTTCCACAATCCCCTCCAACTAAATTTGGACAAAACTGGGATTATTCAGGGGGAAGAAAAGCTTGAATGACTTCAGTCTGTCCTTCTCTGTTTTGCCGCACCCCCTCCCTCCCCCTCCCCATATCTCTCTCCCTCTCTCTTAATCTCTCTTTCCCTCTCTTTCCCTCCTTTCTACTCTCTCTTTTTGTCTTCCTCTTCATCTCACAGACAAAGCGTCAGTTGCTCGTTTTTTTGGGCAGAGTCACCTTGAGGCGGCGAGTCGCCTGCCTGTTTGGGTACATCCACATAGGAATATATATAGTATGAATGTGCTTATTTGACATGCCTTTGTTTTTATAGTTTTATATCAGAGGTTATAAAAACAAACTTTCCTCTTCATCCACCAAAAACATGACTGGACACTTTTATTTTGCACAGATTTCTGGCCTCTCAAAACATTTTAAAGTTTAAAGAGACCACGTGAATGTAGGCACTCACTCATTTATGCATCCGTTCCCGTGGCCTCTTCTGGGAAAACTGAACACGTTTCTGATTTGCTGATAAAACTGATCAGTCTTGAATCAGGCTGTGTGAGTATATTTATGAGCATTTGTCTTTATCTCTAAAAACCATCTCAACACATGGAGGCAAAGCAAGGGAGTGTCACCATGACTCTGCAGTATCCACCCTGACGAGCCTCACAGGCAGAGCAGAGGGACGGGGCAGACTTTAAAATGTTTATCGAGTTTAATGCTCTGTCTTTCTCAGGGAACAGAGCAAAAAGTATGAAATATGGAATTTAGCACATATCAACAGATAAGCTCTCACTCTTTTTCAGCCTCACTATTGTCGACTCCTCCTTCCTCCAACCACCATGTCCTTCATTTCTCCAGTTTAATGTCTGTGTGTGCATGCATGCATGTGTGTGTGTGTGTGTGTGTGTGTGTGTGTGTGTGTCTGTGTGTCTGTGTGTGTGTGCGGTGCCTCCCTAACACCTTCAGACATAGAAACCATAACATTTCCTGGTTTATCTCTTCTGTTAAAGTAATGGCTTTTTTTTTGGCTTTCACTCTTTCACGCTCTGTTATGGAAAAGTTCATTTTATTTTCAATCACACTTTCAATGTCAATTTGCCTTTTTGGAGCATTTGCAAAGACATTTGTGTCACATAAAGGAAAATAGTGGGCGAGGGAAAAGAAAACAATGGTGATTATTGTGATGTGACAGTGTTGTCCCTCAAATGTGGACTGTGCTCGAGTAATGTTTGGCATCTGACATGGCAGAGTAGGAAGTGAACTATGAGACATGAGGTGAGTTAGTTATCTCATCTTCAGCCAGAGGGAGGGTATAACTCTGGATTAGATAGACAAGAGACATTTTTATTCAAGAAGTATAACTCAAGTGTCCCTCATGAAGTTTGCTTCACAGTAAGATCTTCCTCTGTAGTCTCTGTGATTGGTTCACACATGCTCTTATGTAAATGTGTATGAGGCATGTGAGCAACCCCGTCACCAGACAACGTTTATAGAGGAGGATTTTGCAACACCAGCAGTTTTTTAAATTCTCATTTTCTGCAAAGTCAAGGCGAGGAAAAGATTGTCTTAATGACAAATAAACTGTGATTATGTTGCATTAATTACAGGTCTAGATTTAGGTCTAATTACAAGACACAAACTTGATGCCTATGAACTGCCCTGACCTCCACATCCTTATTTTCTGGTAGGCGATATTGCTCCCTGTGTTGGCTCTGAATGTCAGAAATGGATTTAAAATGATCTAAAATAGGCTGAGCTGGAACACATCAGCTTCAACACTGGATTACATACAATAACAATGTTTTTAAAAATCTCATCAATTGTGGTTCGCAAAAGCAAATTCTGATCTCCGTCATGAAAGTCGGACCTGCTGCATCCTTCCTCCACCTCCACATCCCTAATTTGCTCTTGCCACATAAAGAGTGTGCTACACCATATGTCAGTATTGGACATAATGAGATGAGGTGCAGAATCTCCCAGTATCAACGCAGCTACTAGGAATACAGGGGCGATGTGAATGTTGTAATCTTGTGCACACCTTTAATAAAGCATAGCGTTAGTGCGTGCAGAGCACTCACTATCACTCTGCTGATTTGCTCCTGCCAAGGCCTTTCACTGTGTTTGTATGTTCATTAAGGGGGAATTAGTTCTCCCAGCTGAATCCTCATTGCTGCTTGATTACTTTGAGCACTCCCTCGCAGAGCAGAGCCTTTCTTCACATAGACTAACTGTATAACCATTTGCTACAAATGGCCAGTTCTGTGATGCAAGTGTCTCTGATTGAACTATACGTTTAGGGCTAAAATACTCATTTGTGGGAAGATTGTGTCGACAAGTTAACAAAAAGGTGAATATGAATTGCATGTTTGTGACAGGATGCAAACTCTAATCTCCTGCACTGAAGTCATCATGAGGTGCAGAGTAATTAAAAGAGCTGTTATCAGGGGCATCATGCAAGTTTAAAAAAAAAGATATATTATGAGGTGAATTTTTGTAATTTCACAGTATAAGCAAAGATTTCATATCAGTTATTTGTGCTGTTATGGTTATTGACTATAAGACTATAGGCACAATGCAAATTAATTAAGAGCACCTAGATAATAGGTGCGAATAATGCATATGAAGCAGCATGAGTACGGATGAGCCACATAACACACTCTGCTCCATTGGCAATAAATGCTCAGGCTAAGCAGTAGTAAACTATTTTCCAAACTGCTCGGCCTCCTTGGAAGATCCATCATCACCACCAGCCTGAGAGAAAAGGGAAAACAATAATAGCCAAGTGAAGGATTTTCATGCTTATATTAACATCTGTCTGCAAGACTCCAAAAGGATCCGGAAGGCCAAACATGTAGATATGAAGGATGGCTACCAACTTTAGCTGGTACAAGCCAACTATCTCTCTCTGGGTTGTTTTCAAAACACGATGCTGCAAACGTTAAAAAAAAAAAAAAAAAAAGTGAAGCATTTACAGACGACAGCACATGTCTGAAAAGAGGCTCATTTGTGCATGCATGTGTACCAGAAGACATGACAAAAAGTCTTATACAAATACAGGCCGACAATCCCAACTGTTACACCGCCCACACACACACACACACACACACATTGAGGAGGAGCCCTGATATGCACAAAGCACAGAGGTTTTTAAAAAATTATTAGCTAAAGTTGCTCGGCTGATGGTCGATGTTCTAAAAGCCCTGTGCAATACAACTTTAATAGCACTGGCAACAGGGTACACACACACACACACACACACACAGAGCCATTTTCTCCTCCCTTATTTGCAATGTCTGGTTTCTCTGTCTCCTCCACTTTCTGTCTCTGCTTCGTCTTCGTCTGTCTGCATGCTCTGTAGCCGAGGGCGAAAATACAGCTTCTCGCTCATAAAACCCGGCGAAAAACACACAAACAGTTATTGTTCTGTGTGAGCAACTGTCAGCAAACTGACAAACGACATAGAATTAGTGCTTCACACTGACACAGTTAGATCATGACATTAACAGTATGGAGCTTGTGTGTGTATTTATGCGTGTGCACATGAGTAGAAGTATGATTGAGAGAGTGTGTGTCCTATGTACAAGTGTGAGCTGTTAATATTGAGCCAATACATGCTGCAGCGTGCTACAGTTCAGTATGTGCCATGTGTGTGTGTGAGGTAGAAAGAGGGAGTGTGTGTGTGTGTGTGTGTGTGTGTGTGTGTGTGTGTGTGTGTGTGTGCAGCGCCTGAGGGCTTTGTTCTGTACTGGTGCAATAAAAGACACATTAGAAAAAGAGAGAGATTACAGAAAAAAACATTATCTCCCATAAATGGTGTTTTTTTTTCTCACATAGAAAAAAAAACAATAAATCTGTGTGGGTGTGAGAAGCAACAGAGCAGAGTTTCACATGATGCATCTGAATGGGAATCCTGCAAATACAACGATTTATGGCAACATGCATTTCTCGAGGAATTTGACATTCGCTTTTTTTTTGCTGTAACGTACTGAGGCAAAAGTGCACCGAGCGTACCAATCAGTGTCCTGTGAGAGCTGTGACACGCTGTCGGTCTCATCAGAGGAGAAAAAAATATATCAGAGGAACTCCGGCAACGAGAATCTGGAGGATGAAGAAAGACAGAAGAGGAGGATGAGAGGAGGATGCTGGCTTAAAGATAAGGGAGGGAGGACAGAGAGGATGAGAGAAAGGGAGGGTTATTGGTGTGTGTGTGTGTGTGTGTGTGTGTGTGTGTGTGTGTGTGTGTGTGTGTGTGTGTGTGTGTGTGTGTGTGTTGAGGAGAGGGTGGAATCAATTTCCTCTGTCATGCTCAACCTGTCTCACCCTCGCAGTGTGTGTGAGGCAGGTGTTTGTGTGTTTTAGAGGGGATGAACAGACAATAGTTTCCCAATTGGAAAGGATTCAATTTATACCCAATCTATCACCCTACCTCCCTTCTATCTCACACACGCTCATACACACACACACACAATATAAGACAGCTCTTACACTCCCTCTTGACCTCTGTATGACTTCTGTCTGTTTCCTCTTACCTGTGTGTCAGTCATGGGACATCTGATTGACAACGCCGCTCTGCTCACAGTTACTGTCCTGTTCATCCAGCAGTCACATTGCAAGATAGGTTTTTGTTTTTTTTCTACCCCGAGCACTTTGTGAAATATTAGAGTCCAAGAGGCTTAGATGATTAGCGAGGAGTTTTTCCAATAAAGTCAGACTGAGGATGAACATCACAGAGAACAGTGATGGTCTCCTGTTTGCAGTTGTAGTCTTGAACTATCCCACAGTTATGCTGCTATAGGACTAGACTGCCAGGAGATTTCCCATGATGCACTGAGCTAAGGGAGTGTATCCCCGCCACTGTCGCCAGGTGTGCTCTGTGTGAAAAGTGCCCTGAGATAACTTCTACTATGATTTGGTGCTGCATGTATATATATAAATAAAAGCAGGGTTTACAACTACTTTCTTCTTCTTCTTCTACTGTTATTTCAGTCTCTTCTGGACATGCACCACAGACGCCTATTGCATGTCCATCTGTTATGAGGGAGAAATCCCGTATTTGTTGCCCCTCCTGAAGTTCTCTTTTACCCTGTTTTTCCTTATTCAAATTGAGGGTCTGAAAACAAAGCTGCTGACACAAAAACAAGTTCCAACAACTCTTGACATGAGTTCCGTCAGACCCAAATTAAAAAAGCAAATTATCCTTCATTATAAGTTGATATTATGCAATTTCAGAGACTAATGGTGTCGACACTCGCTGTGGTGTCAGTATTGCGTCTATGCTGTTTGTCTGGGAGGAGAGGGGGGGCTGCAGGATTTCATCTTCCTCCAGCCCTCGGCAGACATGTGCCCAGGGAAAGACTCCTCTATTCAGGCCGTCTGTGCAGCAGCCTCCCCTGACAACCCAGGAGGTCAAACCACTGTCACTCACGGTGATATGGAGAGAAAGACAGAGGAAGAGAGAGAGAGAGAGAGAGAGAGAGAGAGAAGTGAACATACAGAGGGGAGATAAGTAGAGAAAGAGGGAGAGTGAAAAGAAAGGGCACATACAGAAGGGAAGTGGTAGGAGAAGAGATGAGAATCCAAATGAATCTTCTTCACCCAACGGACAGACTGTCAAGCTCTGTGTGTGTGTGCGCACGCGCGTGTGTGTATGTGTGTGAGCGAGCGTGTGTCTGTCTTACCTACTAATTGAAATGCGATGAGGTGTGAAACACCCCTTTAAAAGACCTATCACCGTGTGTGAAGCTCAATGTGTGTTTGGGGGGTTATACGCTCGTGTGTGTGCAATGCATATCAACTCCCTTTGACCATAGATACAATAAAGTGTGTTTGTGTGTGTGTGTTAAATGCAAACATGCGAGTGTCATGCTCAAGCAGGGATGTGCCTGTTTGCATGTAACATGTTTGTCGGGTTAAGATTCATCCATGAGGACAATGTCCACCGTGCGATTTAAACAAGTGTGTGTTTGTGTGACAAAATATGTATCACACACAAGTCAATTTGCATATTCGTCCACATGCATACGATAATACTGTAAAGCGTGAAAGCTTGGTGCTCCTGTGGATGTGTGTGTGTGTGAATGTGACTCTGTGAGAATATGTGTATAATTTCATTTTGCTGTCTCAGCCTCTTGTTAAGGAGCCATTTAGAGCTCAGGTTGAGTTTCTTCAGCACCTCCTGACACTTCTTTCCTCCTCACTGCCTCTCTGGCTTCCACCATCTTTTCTCCATCTCTGTCTCATTATCTCTGTCTCTTTCTCTGTCCATCTTCTCTCCTCCTCTCATCCTCTGGTCTCTCTTTCTCTCCTCCTCTGTATTTGGTTACTGCACACAGTCTTTTACCAGTTAATCAGTGGGTTTGCTTTATTGGCAGTGAGTAAAATGTTTAAGTTGGAAATAAACAAGTCTTTGAAAAACACACTGATCCTCTGGCTCAGTTGTGCTTCTTATTAAATATAGCAGAAATAACATTAGTCAGTGCAGCTTTATGCAGCCAGTGTGAGTTTTCTCTAAACAGTGGGAATATTGTGGCTAATTACTAAAACAGTTTTCGCTGCGGTAATTGATGATCTTCAGTTGCACCGCCGTCCTCCAGGAGCATGTAATGTGCATGTGTTTATGAATGTGTTTGTTCGCTCTTTAACAAACACTAACACTAACTAAATGTGTGTTTGGCGTGTGTGAATGTGCCTGCATTGCTTCGAATGCAATTTAGTCTGTGTGTTTGTGAGTGTGAGTGAGTTTATGAGCTCGTCCATACTCACCTACATTCAGCCTTTGGACTGCAGCTGTTTGCATATAGAAATTTGTGTGTGTGTACTTGTGTGTACATGTATCTGTGTGTATAAGAAGCCCTCTATATGTTCCCTATCAGATTGGTGAACCGTGATATTACACTCTAAGCTTACATACATATTCATCCATTTGCACATACACATAAACACACAGCCACTGAAAGTCACTTGCCCTCTGAGGCCCTATTAAAACGACACTGTGATATTATCAGGCATAAATATCCATATTTTTTAGGAAATGTACATGCTGATGTAAACATGTCCCATGGCTGGAAGGTGTTACAGCAGTTGTGCCTGCACAAATTACAACCGGCTCAGCTGAAAGATTTCTCATTTTTATCTCTTTTTCACCCTGATCTTTAAGTTTCTTTTTTCCTGATTAAACTCCTATAAACTCATGTCTGTTCATCAATATTACATATTTAGAAGTGTTTTCCATGCAAAAACTCCCATCATGCCTTACAATGGCTTAGATGTAACTCTACACCATTGCCTTAATTTATTATGCGTATATCTATGAATATGTAAATAGTCCCCGCCTCTGTCTCCACCCACCCATCCTCCACTTGCCTGCAGCTCCAACATACCTGCTCACCTTCGACTCTCATCGAACACACAAACACTGAGGGAAAACGTCTCCCACATGCTTAACTTTATACTAGCAGCTTATGAGGACAACTTTTATCATGACATGCTTTCTTCAAGAATATCCCCAAAGTCATGTGAAGCAAGGAACATATCATCTATCATATCATCTAATTGACATTTGCGGAATTTTCTTCGCCAGCGTCCCAAAGCCACGTGAAATGTCCCAGCAGCATTTGACATGAATCGTCAGATAACATGGCAGGCTAACGCTACCTAACATCATACAGCACACTGCAGATTTGTTGACCCATTCATCCATCCAGACCTCCACCCTCTGCAGACATCTGATGCTGTCGGTTGGTGCAGTCTCAAAATTTCATTTCTATAAGATTTCTCCAAACCTCTGTGAGTCTGACAACATGGAGGACTGAATCTGTGGGATTACTGAAAGTGTAATGAGCACGATTTTAACTCACAATTAAACAAAAAATATTCGTTACTACTAACTAGTTTTAGACTCCAGTGAGCCGTCAAAGAGCTTAACAAGCTGCATAATCAGTCCACAGGATCCACTGGGAAATCCACATTGTTAAAGAAGAAATAAAAAAAAAATGTAACCACATTTAAAGACTCATGGTGTCCCCCTGAACTGTCAAAGCGTCGCCTCCCATCATGGCAGATTGGGCAGATCGTGCAGGGCCTGCCCTTTTCCCACTCCTTTACAGCTCAGCATGTGATATTAGACATGAATAAATATGAGGCAAATCACCTGAGACCATCTAATACCCATTTCACTGTGGGATGTGTTTTCAGTATTTAACCATGGGGGATCTTACAGGTGTGAAGACACACCTTAGTCAGTCAAAAATTGCTTTGGGGCAAAATCTCTCATAAAAGTGAAATATTTTCCCGACGCATAATGAAGCAATGATTTATTTTGAACAGTCTCATCTTACTCATTTTGGGTCGTTTCATTTTCAAAAGCAATATTCTTCCTCTTCTCTTCTCAGTCCAGATTATTCGCTATAACAGGTCGAAAATATAGGACTGTTTGAATTTCTCAGACCTTCTGCTCTATGAATGATTTAAGGTGAAAATTACATAGGGACATAGTGTATGAACTATTTAAAACCCTTCATCTGCTGAAGGCTAGAAGGTCAGACATCATGGGAAACAGGAATTAGCATATTTAAATACTTTGGAGCAATAAATAAAATATGGTCTATATGTGGCTTCACATTTTCTATCTTTTTCACAGTCTGTCTTTCTCCATTGTGTCTCATGCATACAGACAAAGTCCATTATACTTGGAAATACAGTCATTTTGTTTACTAGGTTCCTCCTAGGGTCAACAATGTGAAATCCACTCAATTGGTGACATCATTTTAAGACAATGCAGGACACTTACATTGACATGACATATAGCAGTACATTCAGTTCAGAAGTCATTCATTTAACTGTTATTTCTAAATGGTGGTCTGTGCTAAAATGTTAACATGACCACTAACACCCTGCAACATACTGCAGCTGTGAGTTGGATGACATCGTTCAACATGTTGGCATTAGTTTTTGCAAGTACGCTCTTTGGACATAATGGACAGAAGTAAAAGCCTGTTGATGGCACTAAAGGGAAAATTAGGAGATCAGCATTGTGATTACAATCTACTGTGAAAAGGAAATGAATATCTGCGCCAGATTTCGAGGGAATCAATCTGGTGGTTGTTGAGATATTATACAACCCGCTGGTTCCACTGGAGGAAAAGTCAGGGGGTCACCAAGGTCGGCAGGATTCGTCCTCTGTCCTCCTCCAACTATCCAGCTGATAGCTGTTCTGACATTTGGACTGATCGACTGATTGCTATGCCTGAAGCCTTTCCACAAGCAAAACATTTTATTCCAACTATAGTGGTGTTTGCTTCAGACAAATTCAAGTTTTGTAGCATATCAGTTCAACCACAGATTTCAAGACATGGTGAACTCTTCAGCTGTAGATGTCAACAAGTACTGATGGTGTTGGTACAAATACATTTCTAATTTCTTCAGTGTAGTTCCTCTTTGATTGAACGGTGATGCTCCATCTGTCGCAGTGTTTCCATACGGGTTCAGACTGATGGAGAGTATAACACGAAATACAATAATGCTAATATGGATTTCATAGGTGTTTGTAGGACCACACACACACACACATTGACAGTAGCTATTATAGCTAGGAAGCCTTTTTTCAGGTCCAGTGAATGTTAGAATTAGTATCATTAGTGGACCAAAGGCAATATAAGAAAAATCAATATCTTTAGTAGCAATAGGAGAAAATCGATCACCTTTTAATAGAAGGTCATTTGTCTTTAAGGCTAAAGTCCTGGCAATCTGACAATCAATGGGATTGTCCATGTGACCGATCGTGATCCAAGTTACTGTGTTATGGAAACTCTCTCTAATAATCCAATGAGAGCATGTGATGGTTAGTCATGGTAGATTTACTCTGGAGCTAAAGCTAATGTGATGTTGGTAAACTGGGTATAATAGTCTCTTGTTTACAACATAGACTGAAACTCGGGGTTTAACAGGACTTTAAAACAAGCAGATGATACTAATACAATGGTTTCTTTTCACACAGACACATGCACATGCAAAGATCACATTCACTCTATGAACAAGCACATGTGTAAAGCAGAGACTCATACAAACACGCAGCAGCAACGTGTGACAGAAAAAACAGGAAATGCACGACTTAAGATTGGCTACTAAAATATTCTACTTTTATATATCCTATTGTGTTTGAAAAATGTTGACTCTTAACCACATTTTGTTTGGTAGAACGAGATGTTCAGTGCAAAGAAATTACAATAAATCACAACAAACTACGCCTGGGAACGGCTGCAGACTTCGCTGTCTTACTGGTCTATTTCTCTTTTTGTCCTTAATACGATCTAATTAGGTAAAACCAGACTTCAAGACACTTCAAGAAAACATGCACACAAATAAAGTCTTAATCAAATTGTGCACACATGTTCAACTCATGGCATTTTGTAATCTGCTTCTTACACTTTTACTGTATATTGTTATGTCACTGTGGAGTTTTTACACTGAGGTTTTTGTAATTAGCTAACATGATATTAAAGGTTTTGTATTGACATGTAAATTATTACAGATCACTGAATGGCCAATTACAAATTACCATCATCATCAGTGTGATGAGTGACATCTTACTCTGTTTATTACATCGTTAAAATAGTATCCAAATGCCTTTCATGTTCATATTTAAAACCTTAGTGGCTTTTTCATTAAATCATCTAACTGCATGATACAGCAGTTTAAGAATGAATCTATTTAATAAAACTAAAGATTCACATTCACACATTCACATTATGTCGCTGTGTTGTCAAGGTTAAAGACATCGCCCTGACATTAGCTTCCCTGTTCATGTTTGAGACTCCACACAAGCAATTAAAATGTCACACACACACACACACACACACACACACACACACACACACACACAGTCACTTGGAGAGTTTGACCTCTGCACAGTCGCCACGGGGCAAAACAAGAGAGAGAGAGAGAGAGAAACACTGTAAACAATAATCGTTACAGTTTCTCACACTGGAGGCAAATCATCTTAATGAATGTTTTACAAAACTTTAATTAACCGTTTCCTGAGTAATGAAAGCACAGTGGCCAAAAACAGCATTATGAATTTATTTATTACTTTAAACAACATGATTTTTTACATGGCAACTTATCAATATGCTAATGATTGATTAACACTAAAGAGCGTGCTGCACCGAAGGGTCGTTTGAAATGGTCCTCGTTAGGTCACGGCTCTCCAGGTCGTACACAGACCCTGTAACAGCTGCTAACATACATCGTCATAAAGGCTTTCTTTAAAGGGTCACTGCACTGATTTCACGCATGAAAGTCTATGTGCTTTGTCAAGTCTAAGAAAATAAGCCTGATGTGCTTAGGTTAAATCAGCTTGGGCAACATCTTGTAGCCAGCTGACTCTAGGTATGGTCTGAAATATGACGGTAACTATTGGATGGATCGTCATGAGATTTGGTGCAGATAATCATGGTCCCCAGAGGAAGAATCCTAGTGACTTTGGTGGCTTTTTCTCTACTGCCATAGCAGGTTGAAATGTCTCCTCTAGAGTGAAAAGTGGAATTTGATTCATGCAGATTCAGCTGTACCTTGTGTTTTTTGCAAATTACCTTGTAAAAAGTTCAGTACACAAAAAAACAAAACATCTTGACGCGACTTTTTTAAACTAGCTTTTATTTAGGAAGTGAAACAAAATGCCCAGTGTTGTCTTTGTGCTTTACATTGTTTCAAACCGCCACTGGAGGTCCCAAAAACAAAAACCTCAGAGGAAGAACTCAAAACAAAGCAGGAAGCTCCAGAAAAAACTCATCGCCTTCATCGCCGTCATCATTGTCATCATCGTCGTCACCGTCGCTCTGTACAGGTCTGTAGAAATAATCGGACTCCAAAGTCACATCAGTGCTTATTTACAAGGCCTCTTGCCGCAAAATAGTCGAGTTTTCATTCGCTCTTAAAAAAAGAAGTGGTGAAGATGCTCGCACGCAAATATGTTGAAAAATGACACGACATGTAATAAGGTGTCGATTTATACTACGTGTCATTTTTGAGCATATTCTCATGTTTCATTTAAGGACAACACAGCTTGTGTTATTTCAGCATCATCGTTGTTTTTCTGTTTTTACCTTTGATTCATCATAGTAGAAAAAGGAGAAAGAGGTTGTTATTTCTACATACAAGGCATTGTCTACCTGAATCTAAACTCTTTCATTGTGCTACTATCTTTGAACAAAACAAAAGTTGTAAGATATAATTCGTAAGAGGAAGTGCTTTTATATAAGAATAGGTAAACTAGCTTGTGGCTATAGTAGGCTACAGTAGTTCATAGTAGAATCTAAGTGTTTGTCGATGCTCTCTGGTGCTGAAATATTGACCATATGTCTTCTCTTCTTTCTCAACAATCCTTATAATTGCATTGGGGATCACCACAAAAACCTCACAACAGCCACAAATGGTAGAAAGAAACACAACCTGCAACTGTGCAGGAGTGTTTTTAGCTCACATGGACTTTGTGATTTGACGTCTTGTGCAAAAAACCAAGGAGCAGAATTTGTCTTTTGATGGGATTCAAACTGAGGAGAGAGGTCATTGATTTTGACCTGGATGAAATTTCATCTCCATCACTGACTAGAACCTGCTCTAGGACCACTGAGGGTCAAAGGTCAGCACCACGGCTGTTGTAAAGATTCACCTTTTCAACAATTAAAACCAGGAACATACAAAGTAGCAAACACTCACAATCCTTCTTGTTCTGGGTTTGTGATTTCGTCCATGTTTCAGCACCAGAGGCCTACAGTAGTACCTTCTACGTTCTACAATATTTTAGAATAATAATACGAGGCAGGCAGTGCATAAACCATGTACAAAAAGACCCGTCCCGACCCAACCCAGAGCCCTCCACCTGAAGGCGCTGTGCCATCTGTGTGAATCCCTGGAAGCCCCAACAGCTCCTAACACTTTCACAGACATAATTGTCAACAAGCTATTGACGCCATGATAGAACTAGGAGGCGATCATTTTGGATAATAATACATACTAAATCAGCAAAGTTTGGAAAATTGGAAAACTAACTCACTGCTCTCGCTAATTTGACAATCACAACATTTACTGGAGAAAGCCTCCAAGAATCACAACAGCGGCACAGTTCCTCTAAATACAGAGCTCTTACCCCAACCCTCCATATTTAACACTAACTTGGTTTGCTAACTCCCTGAAATTTCATTTCTCATAACTACATAGAATAGTGGTGCTTGAAAAAATCAAGATGTTACAAGCAGTTATGACTCACGTCTCTTCAAAAATATCATGCATTATTGCTCTATCGGATATGAATGAAATATTGCCCAAGACAGAAATTTGCTTAATTTGCCTGTTATCTAAGAGGTTTGGCAAAATATCCCAAAGATTCATAAAATTGGCATAGATTCCATTATTAGGCTATTGTTATTTTTTGCATGCAGTAGTTTTTATAATTAAAGTGGCGGACCAAAGTAAAAAGGTATTCAGTAATTAGAAAGTGTCAAATGCTTTGGCATATTTGTAACAAAGGCAAAATATAACAAAGTAAGATAAGAAAGTAAAGTGCAAAATCAATAAGTCTAAAAAATAATAAATAAATAAATTAGGCAATAAATAGACAGATAAAAAAGACGTAAACCTCAAAGCTGAACACTGTGTGGCCTCGCTGGCAACAGAAACACCATTTTACAACGCTCGAGAAAGGTTTGACCTTTTTGAGGAAAACCAGGACATTTTTAATGTCTGGATCCTCATCCGACACTGACAAGTAAAAATAAATAACATCAGATTTAGGTTGTAGGAAAACACTGTTTGTTAAGGAATACCCTGGTGGCTCAGTGGGAGTTTACAGCCGTGGAAGTCCAGTTCGTCTCCCTACTTCTCTCTCACTTTCCACTGTTTACGGTCAAGTAAAGCACAAATGCCAGAAATAACTTTAAAAAAAAAAAAAAGAAATCAGCTTCCATGTCTGTGTCCATTTAAGACATTGGTTTAAAGTAAAATCACCCAAAAAAAAAACAAAGGTATACGTCGCCATGCCTACCATGTTGTGGCAGGTTTGTACATGATATTTCCTTCACAGTTCGTCGTGGATGTGTCGGGAGGCAAAGCATGTGACTATTGTAAAGGAAAAACAGAGAACAAATGTCGCCTGCTTTCTTTTGTTGTGATGCTTTATCCTCCTTATAAGTTCAGTCCAAGGTCAGTTTCACCAAAAGCAGGAAACCAGGTGCATCCTTAGATTATGAATGTTTGTTTGTAAGAAAAAATATGAAAGTTCGTCGAATCTCTTTGCAAGAAAACCGAAGATGTGATTCATGCTCGAAACCCCTGTGATGTTCATGTCACAGAAAGACAAAGAGACGGGAGAGGAGTTGTGCTTCAGTGTCGTTTCGTCACGGGTTGAGAAAAAAAAAAAGGAGGAACGAGGATAGATATGGACATAAATAGATCTAGGTATCTTCAAAAATGATGAGCTAGATGTGCTGTGCTTTATTTATCTTCACAAATATTCAAAACAGCCTCAGTGGGGGACGCATCTTATCCGAGCAGGTGATAATCTAAATCAAGCATCGAAACCTTTTCACTCCACTTCCAGATGAGGAAAGAGGAGACAAAGGAGGGATTGGAGGGTCTCGATAAAAATGTCCTCAATCTATTTTTGTCATTTGCCTCATGATCCTTTGCAGAGAAAACGCTCCTCCCTCGCTCAGGCAGACTGGTCTTCTTGTTGGGGGGAAGCAGGAAACGTAGGGAGAGTGAGGCCGGTATATTCTGGATTAAAGAAAGAAAACAAAACTGCAGTCAACCTTTCTGACTCCATCATTCCCCCAGTGAGCTCATGGGGGAGAACGCCCCCTTGAAGCACGCCGACTCGTAGTGCTTGTTCAGGTAACTCTTGAGCGCGAACGTCTTGTCGCACCTTTTACACTTGTAGTGCTTGAAGGCCGAGTGCGTCTGCATGTGAGCGCGAAGGTTCGACCGGTCGGCGAACGCTTTGCCACAGTGCGCGCACCCAAACGGCTTCTCGCCCGTGTGCGAGCGCATGTGGCCCTGCAGCAGCCACGGCCGGCTGAACGCTTTGCCGCACACGTCGCACTTGTGCTTGAGGTCGTGGGTCAGCAGGTGCATGGCCATCGCCGGCATGGAGACGTAGACTTTGCCGCACGTGGGGCACTTCTTGGCCATCTTGCTGTCTATGCTCCTGTGCGTCTGCTTGTGCCGGCTCAGGTTGGAGGATGTGGCGTAGGTTTTCCCGCACTCGCTGCAGGTGTGCCTCTGGGCGGCTCCTCTGGGGTTCGCCGCGGCTTTCCTCCGTGACCGTCCGTCCATTATGAAAAACGCGTCCACCGTGTAGCCCTCGCTCACGGCCGCGTCCCCGTTGATGTATCCGCCGGCCGACGACGACACCTCGGACCGCGGGCTGTCCGGCTGGTCCGAGTCGCCGTGGATGTCGCCGTGGATACCAGAATAGGTGTCATCGATGCGGCCGTAGATGATTGACGGATGGCTGTGGGAGGGTACTTTCGAGATGACGGATGAGTCACTTCCCACCACATCATCATAAGGAGATGGACTCAGATAATCGCTGACGTAGCCTGAAAAGAGAGAAAGAGGAAGAGGTTAATCATTTCACCAAGATGGGGGAACTGATAGGAAATTGGAAACTGATTGGTTTGAAAATCTTTACAGGGAAGGTGCATGATTGTGGCAAAAGTGATACTGTCCTTCCTGTGATATTTGAGTATTGAGCCTCTCCAGAGCAAAAAACTACAGCTGCTCTAGAGCTGCCACTATTCCTGCAAAGTCCTGAAAAATTGTACTTGTTGTAAGTTGCACTGCTCATTATAGTAGTTAAAGTAAACAGGATGTGCTGGTACTGAGTGGAAATAATTTGGCTTAGTTCCAAAATATGAAGTTGTGGGCTGCAGATGTGTTAATTTATTGTGACTGAATTGCAGATATAAGAAATGAATAGAAGACACATAAACCAACATGTATTATCCCTTCCAATCCAAAGGATGCAACTGGTTTGAAAATCTTTACCAGGAAGCTACATGAGTGCCACAAATTTGTGCATGGTAATTTACTGAGTTACACGAGATACCATTGGTATCAATGCAATTTGAAGATTTCTTACAATTGTAAAAACACAGGCCACAAATCAAACTCATTCACCGACGTTCATTCATTATTCAGAGATCAGCTTCACATGTCGTCTCCTGATGATATTACTGATTACAGCCTGGCGTCTCTGGTTTGCAAAATATCAACCGGACCACCCAGGATCACATTAACAACATGTGCATTATGCTTTAAGATGAACTTCAGCTTTTCCCTTCAACACACTCATCCACACAACACGCAGGAGTCCATTCTTAAGATACACCCACACTCTGAGAGGTTTGTCTAAAACAACCATTTTGGAGATGGTATAAAGCAGAAGAAGGAGAGAGTTGTGTGTATTTATAGTGGCAGTAAAGTGCTTTTATGTCTTTGCCAGCGAGGAGGAGACACTTTCCCCTCACTGGGAAATCTTTATTTTTCATAAGAGGGTTCAGTGAGCACACTCTCTCCTCAACAACTGCACCTGACAGGTCTACAGCTGCACAGTCACACCCCTGAGCTGTCAAAACGTCAACTGTTGTACACAGAGCATCTCTATTACAGCAGCAGGGATCAACTGCTTTGCTCAAGGGCACCCTGACACTGATCACATTTAACTACGTGTCGGCCGTAACCTTTGAGTCTTAAACTGTGAGTATATTTCCCCAAGATTTCTAAGCAACCTGCATATTTTTTGCACAGCTCCTGAAAAATCCCAATGAATTATTTGTTGCCAGGTTATGATGTAAGGTGCTTCATTATTTCTATTATTGGCTTCTACACTCAACAGGCTGAACTCCGACAGACACAAGGAGAGACCGGTGGCTAATACCCCACAGCCATGACTCCTGTGGATCTATGCCGATCAATAGCGCCCCATTTCAATTAGCACTCTGTGAGCATTTAGACACAGGCAGCAGAGGAGATACTATTGCTGGTAATATAATTTCATGATGCAGTTCTGAGAAAAGCTCAGAAGTTGATCGATAATACGATGAGAAGAACAAGAGACAGAGACAGATGCGGGGGGGTGGGGGAGTGAGATGAGAGATGGCAAAATAGAAAGGCAGAAATGGGAAAGGAAGAAAAAGAGTTGTAGCAGATTCAAATTGATGTGACGTCCAATGTGGTGTTTGTGGTTAGGTGGTTTGGCAAAAGTGTTTACAGCTCTTCTCACGCTGATTTAACTCTGTGGATTAAATTAAGACGGAGCAATGGACTAAGGCAGAAAATATAGGGTGGAGACAAGAGAGTCGAAAAGAGGTGGAGAGAGAGAGAAAAATCATGAATATTCAATCATTGCACTCTGGAACAAAGTACTGTGTTTGTGTGTGTGTGTGTGTGTGTGTGTGTGCACATATGTGTGTGTCTTGTTTTATAGAGCATGAGTAAATGCTTTGAAACATGACCAAGTGTTCATTTTTAACCCTTATTAAGTTGACTAAGAACAGCTCCAGTCTTGGGAGATTTCGCAGAGCTTCATAATCACTCAAACTGGCAGCTTCCCAGTACAACGACAGACTTGTACTGGTGGACCTTGGACAGCTCCAGTGGAGGGTCACTGCCTCGCTTTAAGGGAATTTCCCTTTGAAAAAACATAACATGAAATTACTCACTGGAATGAGTACTAAAGCCAGAGGTGGAAGATATATTCAGACCACTACTTAAGTAAATACCAAAAACACCATAATCTAAAAAATACTCCATTACAAGCAAACATGTTATCAATAATACTTCTGTTATTGGCTATTATCACTTAATGTAATTTGTTTCAGGTACTTTATGCACAATTAGTTTGATATTGATGATGAATTACAATTACTTTTGAAGCTCCCTCCTTGGTCCCAAGTTTACTACATCCAGCCATACTTTAAGGATTAAGTGTTAGGAGCAACCATTGAAGTGTCTCTTGAGGGTGGCACTAAAAAGGAAATTTCTTTTTTTGCAAAACTGAAATTTTGGCCTGACTGTTTTGAAAGCTAGATTTAGACATTTCTTGTGTACGAGACATTTTGAGCAGATGGCGGTGGTGCAAGAGTCACCAGAACATTGGACTCATCCACTACAATCTAAACTAATTGATGTCTGCCCAACAGTTCTCACAACATGATGCTCAGGACCAGAGTGCTGAATAGACAGACTCAATAACGACTGATTTATTGACCTGAGTTTGGCTCCTGGTGAAAACGTCTTGTGCAGTGAGAAAAAAAAGCCAATTTGATTCTCTTCCAGTAATCAGTGTCAATCATGTCACCTTTTCTGTAGCTGCATTTGTTTACTGTGCTGTGAAGGTGCTAAGGACCAGCCTGAGTTATTCATATGTGACTGACAGACATAAAAACAAACTCCATCCCTGGTTTTAGGATTGAAGAATGTAATGTACAAACACAATATGTGGAGCTGGTTTCTCTCACAGAAGCTTTTTCCATGATCCCTGCCAATTAAGCATGACCGTTCCCCAGGATCCTCTTTTTAAAAAGCTGCTCTGCGAACACATAATTGCTGTACGTCTCAACATCTGCATACTGTCTCTGTTTGTTTGTCGCTGTCTCTCTCCAACTGTCTCCGTCTCTGTCTCGCCGTGTCAACTCTGTGTTCATTTCAAAGCACTTTAGCAGCATTAGAGCCGATACGTAGCCGTTCTAAATGCTTATTAAAGATTAAAATACTCTGCCAAACCAAAGCCATCTCTCTTTTATGTGTCTTTGAAAGAGAGAGAACGACGAAGCGAGACAGTAAGAGGAAGAGAGAGAGAGAGAGAGAGAAAGAGAGAAAAGCTGCAAGCTACAATTTAATTTTTGATCCAAACCAGCAGTAACTGACACACACTTGTGCGCTTTGGACACTTGTAGGTCACTGACTGCTTCCTCTGTGTGTGTGTGTATGTGTGTGTGTAATGCTGTGCACTCAGCTGTGCAAGCTGCCTGGGAAATGTGCCGAGTTGACAGAAACACAGCAGTGCGTGTACGTTCGTATGTGTGTGTGTGTGTGTGTGTGTGTGTGTGTGTGTGTGTGTGTGTGTGTGTGTGTGTCTATGTGCAACAAGCTGCAGTTGCTTCAGTCAAACTCTTGTTATATTTATAACAAGGGATAGCAGTCTCAGTCGGTCCATGCTTGCCGCACTGCTGCTGCTGCTGCTGCTGCATGTTCCTCTGTTCTCTGTGTCATCCGAACACCTGGGATCTCTTCATCTCACATTTGACCTTGGTACAATGTGAAAACCACCAGGCTGCGCTAACAGTGTCACACACTTCTCCTCCTGCTTTGACAGGCACACTTTTTCTCCTCATTCTTTAAAGCTGCAGGAATCGCATTTTGCGCCACTAGGGGGCAGTAACAAGTCAACAGACACACACAAATCTGCTAAATTATTGCCTTATAAAGGTGATGTGACCTAACAGCTACCTATATACACCTATAGAAGACACAGAGGAGCATAGTCGTCCCAGTGGAGTTGTGTTTTTAGCCACCAACATGTAACATATGCTCTCCTTTTAGCTTTGTTTTGGTCTCCACTAACTGCTATTGAGCTGTCAGTTATTAGATGGTCAAATTCAAGTTTGCTGTTCAGAGCTAATATGCTGGAAAACGAGGTTGATGAGTGAAAACGAAAATGACCCATTATGGTAAAAATTGCAATAAAACCAAAACAACGAGGTAAAAGAGGCTGCACAGCTGGACAG